>JAQMWT010000603.1:0-55022 GCA_029834535.1 Chrysophaeum taylorii | reverse complement strand
GCGTCCTCTTTCCCAAGCCCGTCTTCTGCCACGTCCAGCTCTACGTGGCTCTCTGTCGATCGGCAACCCCGAGGATATGCTCATCTGGGTCGACGACTCCACCCTACCCCACACGTGCTGCGCAATACCGATAAGCCCCCTCCCGGCGTCTACACGCGCACTGTAGGTGAACTGACTGGGACCAGGTGAACTTACTGGGGTTTGAGATTGGGACTAGGTGAACTTAGTGACCAGTTGAACTTACTGGGGTTTCTAGAGCGAACGCAAAGGCTAGCGGCGTGTACGGATCAAAGCAGCTTAGATTGGCGGAGGTGAGAGCGACGAACTCGAAGGAGAGTGGGGTGAGTGGGTGTGAGCACGAGTGGGCTTACGCCGAACTTACTGGGGTTAGAAATTGGGACTAGGTGAACTTACTGGGACCAGGTGAACTTACTGGGGTTAGAGATTGGGACTAGGTGAACTTACTGGCCTGCCTGCACTTCTATTTCTAAAAAGAAAATCCTTACACTTCATCCTCTTTTTTTTGCTATGCAAACCCTCGGCCGATCTTTTTTGAAGTAAGGTTGACGCGTGCGACGGCGATGGAGCCTTCGCCCGGCAAACGGGACGACGCGCTCGAGCCAGGGACGCTACGCGAGCCTCGACGCCGGCATCGCATGCCGGGGTTTTTCTTTCGATGATCTTTCGGGGTTCTGGCGCGCGCAAAAATGCGACGCGATTTCGCCTTTTTTGCGCGCGAACTCTTCGGTACGCGCGCGATGCGTGCCGGCGTCTTCGTCGCCGCTGCGACCGGCCACCGAAATCGAGAACGGCTTGCCGCGCGCGCGTCTGCGGTCAAAGCCCGCTTCCACGGCCACGACTCGCTCTTCCGACGGGACGTCCTCGAGAACGCGCGCGACCGAACGAGACTGTCGACACGGTGGATCCAAGACCGTTTCACCTTCGATACGATGCGTGCCGGCGGCTTCGTCGCCGCTGCGAGCGGCCACCGCCGTCGCGACCGCGGACTCGGACTCGCCCGCGGGTTGACGTCCAGTCGACCAATCCGAAAAAAAACTCCGCGGCGCCGATCGTCGGAGCTCGACGCGTCCGCCAGCGCTCCGATACGATGCGTGCCGGCGTCTTCGTCGCCGCTGCGAGCGGCCACCGCCGTCCCGACCGCGGCCTCGGATTCTCCCCCGCGGGCGACAACGGCTCGCCGTAAAGTCGCGGCCTTCGTCGAGGCGTCGTCGACCTCGACGCGTCCGCGATTTCGCTTTGGTCGACGGTGGTCGCGCCACGTCCTGGGACTCGCGCGCGTCCACGACGACCGCCCGTGCCCGCGCTCTGGCCATCGCCGACGGAGAAGAAGAAGACGAAGACCTCCCCGCTCGCGTCTACGGCGAAGTCCGCTTCCGCGGCCACGCCTCGCTCTTCACGCAGCGGCCGTCCTCGCCGCGATAACCTCTTGACCGTCGACCGCGACGGCGCGTCCGCTGTCTATGGATTATGCGCCACGCCCTCCTTCTCACTACGCCCGCCGCCACCCCGGCGCCTACACCAAAAATATTGTCTATAAGGAAATACTCCAATAAAGAAAGCGGCCATCCGCCATCACATAGTCCATCCGCAAAAAACGCAAAGCCGAAAATAAACAGGCATAACGCTAACCCCCAGAACGCTTCGCGCAACGGAAAGGAAGGAAAACGGTACACACCCTAACCCAAGAACGAAAAATTACGCAGAAATCTTCAACAACCGAAAAGACTCAATTTCCAGGGCGTGCGACGGCGTTTTTGGTCGGCTCCCGAGACGCGGCGGCCGTCGAGGCGGTGGGGGGTCCGGGGGTGTCCCCCGGCGGGGGGTTTGGGGGGCAGAGCCCCCCAATTGTCGGGGGGTTCGGGGGGCTTGCCCCCCGAGAAAAAGGCCGGGAAAAACCCGACTTGGCTTTACTAGAACTTACTGGCCTGCACTTGTCCTTACTACTAATCGACAGATGTTTGTCTGTCTGTCTGTGAGGAAGCAATGACACTTACCCCTGCACCACGTTCCCGTTATAGTTCTCTCATCCCCATTTCAGTTCTCACATGGCAGCAGGTGTTCTCCACGGTTGAGCCTCTGCTTGACTTCGTGGCGACACCTCCTCGGCTTCAGTTCATTGCTACGTGTTCGGTTCGTTGTCGTCTATCATGTCTTCGATCGAAATTCAAGCTAGCAAGCTTTCGCACAAACTTGATGCCGTCAGCGGTGAGCGACATTTTTTTTCCCCACCAATGGCACGTCGTCTTGAGAACATGATCATCTCCACCGGCGATCACATTATCTCGACCAACGATCCTTGGACTAGCATCTCAGCATCTCGCTGCTCTGAAGGCGAATTTCGCGTCAAGCAACAACGTTGATATCCATTAAAACCGCGACATGAACTTCACGCGACTTTACAAGCGCATTACCGATGTCTACATGGGCCGTGGGGATCGCGTAGCGAACTTCCTCAACAAGTTCATCATCGGAGTATACAAGTTGCTCCGCATTGTACCTATCACCGGCGTTCAAGTTGCTCGGCATTTTACCTATCACCGGAGTTCAAGTTGCTCGGCATTGTACCTGATCCGACGCACCCTCGAGTGTGTCTTCGCATTTGACTACGTGCATCGTGCTTCAAGCCTTACTGGCTTTTTTTTATCATCTCGCGTTTCGTACCGACAACTGTGGTTGTACCCTTGACAAGTTCAACACCAATCAATTTAGATGGCATGCACAACCACTTCCGCCGCGCTATCCGCCTCGTCGTCAGCCACGATTTCCGACTCTTCCAACTGACCTACCCTGGACGCTCCCCTTTCCCAACAACCTGGCTCTACTCGATTCCGACGCACTACCCAATGTCATTTTGGCGGCTGCAAGGATCACTTTAAGGGGGACTGCCGCAAGTTTCAAAGTTCCTAGCTATTCCACGACAACGCCCTACCCACCATCGCCGTTCTTCTCAACAGCGCAACACTTCCAATGACTCCAACAACACCCAACAACACCCAACAACTGTTAAAACACCAACCCACCAAAACCACCAGTAACACTACCTTTTCTGCTCCTATGCCTACTCCAACCTTGACTGATTCTAGTTCCACTCCGCCGCTTTTCTTAATACCACCACCTATTACACCCCCTTCACCGCCTTAAACGGCCGCACCCAACGTCTCACATCCACCTACCGATACTCTATCTTATCATCTTTGCACCTTTCTGCCAATCAAGATAATTCCAAGTTAGCGTGTGTACCGCCGATTTTCTGCCGCAAGCACATCAACAACCCCATCCCATGGAAGCCCCTCGTTTTTGTGAAGGAAAAGTGTTTTTGTGGAAGCCCCTTGTTTTTGTTTTTAGCTCCCATTGCACAGGCGCCCTTCGTTCTGTACTTTCCGCTGTTCGTTGATCCACTCCCCGTTGTGCATTTTCACCTATTCGTTGATCCACTCCCCGTTCTGCATTTTCAGCTATTCGTTGATCCACTCTCTGTTGTGCATTTTCACCTATTCGTTGATCCACTCCTCGTTGTGCTTGTCGGTTTTGGTCAAACCAGCGAATCACGTTCCATCGCGCATTTCGCCCGCCACAACTAAGCTGTGCATGTCAATTTTTCGCGTGCGCAGCGTGCTTCCTATGTGGTTGGATTGCTCATCTTCGGGATTCTGGACAGACGCTTCTTTGCTGTGTGATTTGTGGTTCTCCTTCGCGCACTATCGCCTTTTCGCCGCTTTTCTGACCTTTAAAATCCGGTTTTGCTATCGCAGTGAATTCCGTGCTCAGCACCCGCGACGCTATCTGCAATGTTCTTACGTGCCACTGCGACGCTAAGTGTCGCCAACTTCTACCGCAGTCTATTCGAGTATGACGAGCGAAGCTCGCCGCTTGCTCCTCCAACGTTGGCCCATATGGCAACTTCGTTCTTGCGAATGCGAAAACGGGCCACTTCCTTATCTGCCACAGCAGGCTGGCATACAGCAGCCTGGTCTACCCGTGTTCGTTCCTTACACCGCCGGCGCGTCCGAAGTATTCCATTTTCGCGTACAGGACGCGGTCGTGCCCATGGCAACTTGCTCGCACCACAACAACCAAACACCCACGTTCGCATCAAACCTGTTTACGCCTGTTTTTGTTTCTGTCGACTCCGACCATCGTCATAACCTGGTCAACATGCACCATGCAACGTAACCTGGTCACCATGCACCATGCAACATATCTACCCAAAGGCCACGTTCTCATCAGACGTCTGGTACACTGCCATCATATATACCAGCCTGTGTTCCCGCTATCTTTACCCCGCTGCGATCCTCAGTGGCAACAATCGCTTAACGCAAGTCTCCCCAGCACTTTTGTCGCTATTGTTCTTCAGACCTCGATTTTGCTGACAGTTTCACTTACCCGATTTCCTGCAATGTCAACCACCGAAGGCACTTCAACGTTGTTCTGACTTTCTCGAATCACGCTTCCAAGCTCTCGTCTATTGTTGCCCCATTGTCACCTGTTCCTGCTGTTGCCCGATTGTCACCTGTTCTTCCGCTGTTCTTCCGCTGTTGCCCCCTTGTCCGCTGTTGCCCCCTTGCCCCCTGTGTTTGATGAGAATGCGCCGGTTTCACTGGGACTGATCACCCCATCACGTGAACCGACCATTCTACGAGCTCATGAACTCCGACGCACCAAAGAGAGAAAACAACAGAAAATGCAAAAGAGAGAAAACAACAGAAAGTGCAAAACAAAGTCGAGCCAAACGGAGCCGACCGCGCAAAGTCGACCAAAGCGCATTACAACAACCAACAAACTTTCATACTGGCGTTTGTCAACAACGCAATGTCGATTCTGTTTCATCATGTCACAATGTCGATTCTGTTTCCTCTGTCGCTTCTGTTTCCTCCTGTAACTCTTTGTATGTCTCTTATGTTAGCTTTCGTTTGTTAGTTCATTATGTCTTCCTTCCCCTTTGTTTAGCTAACACCCTTGTTGATCCCCCATGCGTCGAAGCTTACTTGATGACTCTTTGAAGTGGGTCCACCGCGCGAAGTATGAATCTGGCCGCTTCAAATCGTACACTGCTCATCTCGTTGTCCGCGGTTACACCCAGGTTCACGGCATTGCTTACCACGACACGTACCGTCCTGTAGATGTCATCTCTGCTTTCATACAAGCCCCTGTCTGGCGTTGCTGTTCGCGACTGGGATTCGCATAAGTTGGATGTCAGCTCCGCTTTTATCCAAGCTCCCATTGACGAAGACATCTATGTCTGGCCACCCGAAGGTAAGCTCCCATTGACGAAGACATCTATGTCTGGCCACCCGAAGGTTATGCTCCTCGCCAACCCACCGATGGTTTCAAAATCATTTACACGCTCCGCCGCTCTTGGTATGGTTGCAAACAAGCTTGTCGCCATTGGTGGCTTTATTTGGCACGCTTTCTCGTCAATGACTGTGGCTTCGTCCGCGGATCTGGTGACACTTGCAGCTACACACTCATGCTTAAGTCTACTGTCGTTCAGCGCCTTGTTCTCGTCGTTGATGATCTTCTTGTGGCGCACCCCCGTTCTTGCATTGGCCATTACCAAGCTTCTTTTTTTGCGTTTTTCAAAGTCTTCCCACTTCCGTTGGTCTCCGCCTTACGCGTGCTCGCGCACGTCGCAAGCTCGCTATCTACCAATCCCATGCTATCCGTGAAATCCTCACCGAACATCGCTTCATCAACAGTAAACCAGAATTTACTCCCGCTCCCAATGGCTCTTCCTCTTTCTGCGGCTGCTTCTCCTGCACCTGGCTCCCCTGCTCACGTCTTCATGGCACGCATCCCTTTTCGTCGTATTCTCCGTTGTGTCTTGTTTCCTTCTGTTATCCCTCGCCCTGATATCACTTGGTACGTCAATCAGTGTGCGCGTTTTTCACACAATCCTGGTAAACCCCACTGGCACGCTTTATCCCACACTCTTCGTTACCTCAATGGTTCTCAGGATCTTGCCCTTATTCTTGGTCGCGCTTCTACCCTTCGTCTCTGTGGTTATTCCGACTCCAGCTGGGCCGACGACCCTGATGACCGCCACTCCACTACTGGCTTTTGTTTTCTCCTTGCTGGCTCTATGATAGCCTACTGCTCACGCTTGCAGTACCTCCTCGCCCGCTCCTCTTTTGAAGCTGAATTGCTCGCTCATTACGCCGCTACTGCCAAGCTCTCTTGGCTTCTCAAACTTTTTGATGACTTTGCTCTCCCTCGTCAAAAGGTACCAATGTATGTCGATAACAGAACCACCGTCACCCAAGTCCGTCTCCAATGTCTCACGCGGCGCACCCGCCATATTGATATTCGTTTTTACTGCACCGCCGAATATCATCGCAACCACATCATTGACCTCCAACATAGCGATATCTTCACCCGCAGTACGGAAGCTCCTTCCTTCCTCCGGCTTCGTGCTCGTTACCTCACCTCGTGACTTCGCCCTGATATCTCCTGTCTCTTTCTGCCACACTGCCTCTCCTGACGTCTTCCTTCAAGCTTCTCCTCTGTGAGCGTCTCACTTACCCCTTTTTTTCTTTTCTATCTTTTCCAGCACCTGTGTGAGGACCTCACTTACCCCTTTTTCCTTCTCTTTCTTTTCCAGCACCTGTGTGAGGAAGCAATGACACTTACCCCTGCACCACGTCCCCGTTATAGTTCTCTCATCCGCATTTCAGTTCTCACACTGTCTGTCTGTTTGTTTGTCTGTCCCCCGATTTAGGGTAAGGATCAGGTAGGCGCGCGAGCCAGACAGTGATCCTCCAAGCCGTCTAAGGCGACCTCGCAGACTGTTTCCACGACCCGCGGCGGCTCTTTCAGCGCGCCATTCTCACGCCCCGTCGAAACGATGTTGTCGATGCTGACAACGCGCGCGTGACCGCGGCCTTTTTTTCCCGGAGACGAGGCGTCGGAGTTCTTTTCGGCCGACTAGGTTGGGTCGGAAGACGACGCCTCGCTCTTAACAGTCGAGTTTTCAACTCCCTGACAACCAACGGCATGCTGACTTTGATCGCGAGCTTAAAGTCTTCGCAACCTCGACCCGTCGCACGGCCACTGCAACGGTACCAGATACATGATCGATCGTGTTGTGTCGCCGAGGCTCCTCCAACCTGTATCCCTTAAGGCCCGCCTACGCCAAACGATCAACAAGAGCCAGGGCCAGACGCCCCGCGAGGTCGGCTTCCTCTCGCCCAAGCCCGTCTTCTGTCACGTCCAGCTCTACGTGGATCTCTGTCGATCGGCAACCCCGAGGATATGTTCTTCTGAGTCGACGACTCCACCCTACCCCACACGTGCTGCGCAATACCGATAAGCCCCCTCCCGGCGTCTACACGCGCACTGTAGGTGAACTTACTGGGACCAGGTGAACTTACTGGGTCTAGACATTGGGACTAGGTGAACTGAGTGACCAGGTGAACTTACTGGGACCAGGTGAGCTTACTGGAGTTTTTTGACAACTCAAACTCAAAGGTTGGCGGCGCGTGCGGATCAAAGCAGCTTAGATTGGCGGAGGTGAGAGCGACGAGCTCGAAGGAGAGTGGGGGTGAGTGGGTGTGAGCACGAGTGGGTTTACGCCGGGATAGAGATTGGGACTAAGTGAACTAACTGACCAGGTGAACTTACTGGGACCAGACCTGAACTTACTAGGGTTAGAGATTGGGACTAGGTGAACTTACTGGCCTGCACTTGTTTACCCTTATCAGCCTGTTTACGTGACAGTTACCCTTTTGTCTTGCCTCTACTTACCAAAACGTCTTTCCTGTGCGTTTAGCGATCCTTCGATGTTCAAGCGATGCCAGTCGTTGTTGAGCACGCGGCGTCGTCCTTCGACCACGACCGCTTTCTCCGATGCTGCCGCCGATGGAACGCGCAGATGCGGCAGCGGCTCGTGAAGGTACATCTGCGGTACTGGAGACGCCGCGCCCCGTCGCGGAAGGCGCTTCAAAAACTGTGTCGAGCCCGCTGACGTCCTCAGATGCTGCAGGTCAACCACTGCCCCTTCATCCGCGTCAGCCTACACAGGATGGGCGTGCTGAATCGTCTGGTGACGAGCCGCAACAGTCGTGTTCGTGCTCTGTGCGGCAGCCGTTCTTTCGACGCGCGGCCTCGTCACAAGGGCCACGCGCCTGCCCCGGCACTCGCAAGCGACGCGGTCGGCACGAGGAACCTGAAGATGGCGGTGCTGCAGGGCTCTGTGCGACCTACGCGGTCTTCTCCGGCCGTGTGTTCTCGCGTGCTACCCTACGTCCTCTGCCGAAAGAAGCGGGGCTCGCTACTGACGGTGCGTCCGTGCAACGTCGAAGAAGCGGCCCGCCTGAAGTGCTTCGAAGAGGCCTTGGTTGAGCTGTTCGTGGCGCTCTGGATCGCGGCCGCCGGCGCACGGTAGAGGACACGCTGCCTGATCGACGTCGCCATCCCACCGTCTTTTGCCTCTCGGTGGTGCGTTACCGTCGTTTGTTCGGACTAAAGATTTGTTGTGATTTCGAGGGAGGTTTCCAGACTTTTTTTTTTCAATTTTTCGTCTTGTTCGTGAGCTCAGATCTGGCATGGCTGTCGTCATGTGTGGTTTCCACTGCTACCGTCTGCGTGCTGTTGTTCGTGGAGTGTAGTTCGTGTGTTTTCGCCTCTGTTGCCCCCCCCCCTCATCCACTGCCATCGTGTGTCATGTGCGGTTATAATATGTAATATTATTTTTTCCTTAAAATTTTATTGTCACCACATGTAATATTATTACCATGTCATGCGATAATATAACGAATGCTGAAATAATATGTATTATTATGTTTTATGTCCGCATCATGCGATAATATTACACGATGTTGCAGCTTGTGCCCCGTCTTCTGTCCTCACGCTCGCTAAGAGATGACGCGCTGACGAATAGGTTCCGCTCGGCTCGTTTCGTACGCCGGACGCGACGAAAGTTCTGGTCGTTGACCTTTACTGTGCCGCTGGCGGGGCGACTCTTGGCTTTGTGAACGCTGACCCGCGCGTCGTAGCGGTACTCGGCATCGATTGTGACGATGCAGCGCTGATGATTTACAAGCATGCTGCCAAGCTCGCCTCCGCGTCCCTGTACGTGGCAACGTCGTGTATGCGTGTCTTTGCGGACATGGGCTCGAAGCTCCTCGCCAGCATGGTCCCGCCGTATTCGCATTTCCGGCTCGAGCACCGCTTGTCGCAGGCTGGCGCCGCCAGACCTGGGCAAGATTCTCTTCGCTTCCTCTTCCGGTGTCGCCTTGAGTTGCGCCCCACACGACGACCGAGCCCTCTCGGCGCGCCGGAGTCAACACTGACATAAACTTGTATAAACGCAACTATCGACTGCGGTGGAGCCAGGCATCGATGATGGTGCGGGCGATGACGCATTGTGGGAGTATGATGTATCGGAGATCGGGATGTTAGTGTCGAGTCGAGTCGGAGACTCAGGGATCCATGACCGCAGCGTCGGTGACGCGCGCGGCCTTTTGGACTGCGTCGCGGCCGAACCACTGGGCTGCCTCGAGCTCTGTGGGGTCGACTTGGAGGGGTCGCATCCATGTGCCATGCATGAAACACATCCTGATGGCTCGGCGGCTGTCTCACGGCCTTGGCCCGCTTGACCTCAAGCTCGTTGCCTTGTCGGGACGAGGGGTGGTGGTACACGCGCTTCCGGCCGAAGGCCTCGAGAGCGTCGAGCTCGACCCGACACAGCTCATCGGCAGCTCCGCCCCATAATAAAGACGCCCACGAGATCACCAGACTGGTCTTGGAGCTCCGGTGGGAACTCCTCGATGGCAATATCGACGACTTGCTTCTTCACCTCTGCACAGAAATCTGCTGCCTCTTACCCTTATCCGTCCGTTGAGAACGTGATCTCTTCCTTACCCTTCTTCTTCCTTTCTACACAATCAAATAGTCCTCTGATTTGTGCTTAAGCTCATCATCATGGTCTAGCGCGTCCCGAGGTATGTAGCACCATACACTTTACCTTTTCGTGTAGTTCTAGATACCGCCTGTCGTGTTCTGAGGATATAGGGAACATACCTTTTCATTCCCCGAATTAAATACTTCCAGACGTTCATGATGAGACGGGATGGTTTCCCAGGTGACTTACCACTGCTTGCTAAATGCTCTGCAGGTTATGGGCCCAGGCGGGTCCCTGAGAAGCCACGTGTTAAAACGTGCACGTAACCTATGGGTATTGGGAAGTTACCGCGCCGGCCCAGCCTCGCCACGTAAACACGCTTGTGAATATTAAGCCATTACCATTGGGTTGTATATAACACATTTTGCACACGTGATCGTGAAACCTTGTGTGCACCTGTTCATAGTATCGTATTGTCATGTCAATGTTGATGTGTGTGTAATTGGCTAACCTGTACTCTTGCACACATGTTATGGAATATTTTGGGTACGTCCACTCGTACATTCCATGGCAATGCACTTAACAAGCTCCTTGAGAGCACCAAAACTAACCAGCTGCCTGAGTGACTACGCTTAGCGACACTACTCTGGACTCACAGCTTGCACAGTCGTCAAATAGACATCTTTCCATCAAAAACGATGAGTGTACATAGACACCGATAGACAGACCCCCTTATAATGTCTAGACAGTGTCAACTGCGTGACTGAACCCACAGGTTCCCCGTCAACTGCTATGGCAGAACACGCAGCACGAGCCGCACCCAAGGCGATCACAGGTGCGGATATATTGAAGCTCGAAGCTCCTGTAGTTGAGTTTCTTAACGATGGAAATCGATTTCAGCTTCAGACTCGCAAGGTATCCTTGCAAATCAAGCATATTAAGCAATTGTTACGGTCCAGTCATGCCGATGCCTTCCTCGAGTACGACTCGTACGAAGCATATACTCGGTCATGCAAGGACTACGAGATCCTCCGGAATCAAATTCTCGATCGCGTTTTCCTGGAATGGAAGACCGATAGGGCTGCTGATCTCCGTTTAGCTGTTGATGAATTGCCCCCTGAGTATCAGGAATGGCATTTCACCAACGAAGCTTTCCCCAACTTACCTGATGCAGAAGTAGCTCAGCTAGCTACTGTCTGTTACGACTATGAAGTCAAGGCATTACGTCCTGAAATCAATGCCCGTTTCTTAGAAGAGGAACGAATCTTAAATCGCGCGCACCCGAAGGCATTAGCTTTCGACACCCGTGTTCGTGCCCCTGTTACTATGTTTTCGTTAACTGCTGCTGACTGGCACACTTATCAGAACACGTATGCTACATTCTTGCATACTTACTTCAATCTTGAAAGTGTTGGAAAACAAGCACTTGCGGCCTGGCCCGCCATCAATGAGGTATATAACAAAAGTTATTTACCCAACAAGGCTCGAGCCATATGCTCATCGCCTTTAGTCACTACGAGTCTGTTACGACTACTGATGTGTCCTATTTGAAACAGCAATTTAACTCTGTTGTTTATAATCCTAACTGGTATGTCCATGTATTTATCGAAGCTGTCCTAGCATTTAGGCAAATCTCTTACCAACTTAACCAGGAAGAGACTGACCTTCAATTCGACTTTGGTACTCTTTGTAGGAAAATCTATGAAGAGATACATCGGCATTATGCCGATAATACCAGCAACAATCGTTACGATCGTGGTTGGGTAGATTGGTGTTATATGTATGAAACCCGATCTTCATCTCGGCCTGTGCCAGAAGCTGAACGATTGTGTCACCCTACCAACCCTAGCTACATTTTAGAATACGCATTAGACTTATATAATGTAGTATCAAATGGGTCGAACAAAAGACGCTTAGAACGCCCCGTTTCTTGGCAACCCTATGTCGAAGGTTTATCATCTCAACCAAAGCCAAAGTTACTACTTACAAATACGCTGGATTTAGCAGACAAAAGTCTGACTCAAACTGCTAACACACTCGCCTTCATCACTGCGTCTCAACCTGGTACATCTTCCACGTTTAATGCTAGGCGCTTGCGTAACTCTAATGATGCTCGCCAGCCTTTCTCTCGCATCGATTTGTCATACTACCGTTCTGGTGATTCTTATGTCACCAAGAAAACTACAGGACAGTCCCATGATCGCCCAATTTACCCCCGCACATCTGACAGGTCCTCTCGATCTAACATGAAATTATTAGATCGAACAATTCACACCTTAAACACCCTGCGAGAACAGTGTAGTGAACTTACGAAGCATGTGACAGATAATGATACCACGGCTCAGCTACAACAGAATATCAACAAGTTATTTGAGACTCTATTACAATCAGCTGGCATTCTGTCAACGACATATACTGAGGACAACAGTAATTTACTTCGTCTAAACGAACAACTCATGTTTGCAGAAGACATCATTTATGATGTAGATGTTCATCTATCCTCGACCGAAAAGTCGTTAAACTTCCAGAGAGCTACACTATTATGTGTGCGACACTGGGACATTTCACACCTATCTCTACACGAGGGTTTTCTCTCCGTAATACGGCTTTCCCTCTCTCCTTCCTTCCTTACCCTTCCGCCCTTTTATCTCAGATTATGAAGAACCCAATCTGAAGCTCTTTTCCAACATGGAGTAGGCCTCCAGGTGCGTACCGTCAGGTACGGGGTTTTCTGTTTAATTAACAGAGACTTCGTTCCTCGTTGTCAGTGTAAACGCTTCTATGGGACCTAATGTCCTTAAGGAGTTAGGGCTTAAATCCCTACCTTGTGTAGTAGCATGTGACAAGCGGAATGGTCTGTACACGCCTAAGACTGCACGCAGTCTCTACCATGTACCCGGAGAGGGTCAAATCTCTCCAGGTTATGGGCCCAGATGCGTAGGTGTGTCAGCCCAACTGTGTTGTACGTCTAAATGGAGTGATCAATTTACGCCTGATCACGAGTACAATGCGACAATGTGTTTGGCGGTGGTCTACTGTACATATTTGTTGTGTGACGGTATGTGCCCACCAGTTAATTTGGTTTGTGACCGAGTTGGGTCGGTCACTGGTCACATGCACTCGCATAACCAATAAAATTAAAATTTTCCTATACAAGCCGCGGAAACTTGTACGGGTTTTTCCTTCCATTCCCCAACAAAAGACTGACTGCTCGAGAACTAATCCATTCTTCAGTCTCAAGTCACCCTGTTTTAAATAGCATGTTGATTTGTTTGGTCTTGTCAATAAGCCCACGTTTAAAATAGCGTACTGTACATAGAACCCGCACTTGAGAAACCCCTCATTCTTATGTGTTGAATATGTCTATCAATCCTATAACCTATCTCTTAATAGGTCACAATCATGTCAAAACAAAAACCAATATCCACCACGGATATCTACAAACAAGAACAAATCCTCGTTGATAAGATTAACGCAGGATTGCGTTTCCAAGATAACTCAACCAAGGTGAGCTTGCAAATTGAGGTGCTTCGCAGGCATATGACAAGTCCATATGTGGACGCGTTATTCTGCTTCGATTCATATGAAGCTTACACCCGGAATGCTCCGGAATATAATCAACTTCTTGAACAAGAAGTTGATATCATCTTCGCTCAATGGAAAGCTGAACAAGTTAACGATTTAAACTTACCTGATGAAGATGCCCTGCCCGAACATTTAAAGACTTGGCACGTCAACTCTTCCCATCAACTAACAGTTGATGTCCGTAATAATCTTGAACGACTTTACTACCAAGAGTCGTATAATCTTGTTCGTCCTGAATTAAATAAGGATGTCAAACGTGTCCTCACTTTATTAGATACCCGATTCCCTAAATCAATTGTGTATGATTCATCTTTAACTAACATATCCTTTACAGGTCTCTCTAATGCCGATTGGATCAAACACTGCGAAACTTATGCTGGTTTCTTGTACACATTCTTTAACTTGGAATCACAAGAAAAACCAGCACTCGCCATGTGGCCTCAATTAAAGAAGATTTATGCAATTACTCCACATCCTAATAAACTACGTGCAGTAATGCTTTTAGCTTACCATTACTATGAGACAGTGTCATGTACAGATGTTACTGAGCTTAAATCTCAGTTTAATCGAATGTCTTTAAATGTTAATTGGTATGCCCATGTATTTGTCGAACAACTCCTTGCCTTTCAATCTCAGGCAAAGCAATTAAATAATGATGAAGCATCAATCCAATTTAATAACTCCATAATCACTCTTAAAGCTCACGAGGAGATCTACCGTCTATATGCTAATCCCTCGGATCACGAGCGCTATTCTCAATCTTTATTGGAATGGTGTAAACTCTACGAGACACGCTCTGGTAACAACTCGAGTCACGATCCCGAATTGTTAAAGCTAGTTGATCCTAACGACGTTCGTCCGCTATTGGGATTCTTGTTAAAGATATACAATGAGACAAAGTTTTCTTCTAACCGACGCTTGGATAAACCCGCTTCCTGGATCCCTTACATCCCTGGTACTACCGCTACCAAGCCACCTAAGGTATTATTGATGGATACTATTCATCAATCCCACGACTCTCTAAACAACGCTTACTCGTTGTTAGCCACTGTAGCTGGACAGTCTGGCTTCAACGCTCGTAAGCTTCGTAATGCAAAAGACAAAGCATCGACAATTTCACCCCGTGACACGTCGTACTATCGTCCACCCTCAAATTATAACGTCAAAGGTACCAGCTTCGATCGTCCTGTCTACTCATCTTCCTCTAACCGCAATGCACGCTCTAATATGTCTCTTATGGACCGGGCTACTTATCAAGTTGATCGTCTTCGCCACCTGTTTGGTAAATTACAGGAAGCGAATCCCAACCCTTCCACCGACTATAAAATGGTACAGGAGGAAATGAAAAGCTTATTGAGTACCCTCTGGACAACCGCTTCTCAAGCTTCGACACAGTCCTTAGATCCTGACGAAGCCACCCAAGTTCATCTCTACTTATCTCGAGTTGATACTATGTCCAATACCATATCGAACCTCTTAGAAGCCGATAAGGAATCTCTTGTTTCAGAAGAAAAGTATCAAACTGAAACATCTGCTCCTGAAGCGTCCCCAGTGATGCGGAGCAGAGGGGGACTGCTGATACAGAGAAAATGTTCCACACTTTTCTGTCCATTAAAGATGATGAAATCGATAACATCCCTCAGCCGCTATTGCAGCACATAAATGCTAAAGCTCAGAATGCTATCGTTCGTCGTCAAGCTCGGGAAACTTCCTCGCACTCTGAGCTCCCCAGTAATCTACCCAATGAAGATAATGAAGATGGCACAGATCCCCCTGTGTTGCTACCAAAATTAAACACTGGTTTTACACTCGTCGTTGTGCCTTCCGAACAAACGCAAAGTTTCATGACACAGTACGTGTTTGGTCAAAGCTCAACACATGCCTGTTATGCAACAATGCTTAAACTGTACAACGAGTACAATTTGCCGCTAATGACTACGCCAGGATATGCTGACACATGTGCTTCTCAACATGTAATTAACTTTAAACGTTATGCTGATCCTATCCACATCGTAAAGCTACCCGAGTCCTTATCACCTGCTATCCAGACTGCTACGGATACGCAGAGAATCACACATGCTATGATTATAAGGACCGTCATTCCCGCTCTCCCAAAGCATCCAAATGTGGGATATGTAAAGCTAGACGTTGCGCTTTTTCTACCCAAGCAAAACGACCATAACGATCCCGATCTGCACATCATCAGTATGACTCAATGGGGAGAAGATAAACTTGGTATACATCTTTATGGAGTTGAATTTAAAGGACAATCATCTATCCAGAGTAAAATTGATGATAATGTCAAGATTACTTTGTTTAGACTCAGTAACCTGTTGCCAACTCTACCAATTTATTCGCTACAACAAGCAAAAGCGCGTAAAATGGAACTTCGCTCACTACAGTTCAGACTATGTGCTTTTAATGAACAACGCGAAATGCTTAAACTATATTCCACCCTCATGGAACGCGTAATTTACGTCCCATGGCTCAAAACCATCTTGGAGTCAATGCATTCGCAGCTGCCTTACATACGCAAGCATTTCCCACCTCCCGTATGACGCAAGGTTACCACACGTTTGCTTCACACAGTAACTACGTCTCCTAGCTCACGAACACCTACTGTAACTCTACTTTGCTCTGGGATGTCCACTCCTGCATTCTTGGCTTGCGCTTCTAATGACTTGCAAATCAACATCAACGTTAAAGTTCTTGTTGAGAGCGACGACAATATCACGCACATGCTACGAAGACGTTTTGGTAATTCCATCGAAGTTTTCCCATCCCTACCCAAGTTTCTCACATATCTCCATCGGGCATCGGACGTCGAACGTGCAAAAAATTACACTGACAAAGTGGAATTGACATCACCATGCACGAATCGCAACATAATCAATGGGAGATCCATTTCCACCTTCGAGCGCGATATGGATGATTCTTTGTTCCCAAGTGCTCTAAGTGTACTTGAGCTTTTAAAGCCGCTTGTTCTCTTCATGGAAATGACTCCACCACACTCCGCATCGTATGAAGATCATATACGAGTTGCTAATCTCATCTTCTCAACGATGCACTATACGGTGGACATATGTGACCGATTTCCATGCTATCTATGTGGAGATTATCAAGCCAGAGAAAGATGGATCCTCGTTGCACGCAAATATAACACCGGCCCTCTTGATCTGCTTTCATGGCCTAATAAACGAGTCACTTCCTTTCTGGATATTGCAGACCACGCTAATTCCATCAGTCGCAAGTTAATAGTCGACGAACCTTGGACGCAGGTCTTTCCCGACATACCATTCGTGTCCACACCTAAAACCTACAACATCTTCAGTCGTACAGGATCCGTGCGCTTAACTGTGACTGAGCTTGAAACCTTAACCATGCTGTTCCTTCGTCTGCACTCTAACAAAACAGTCGAACATCCCAGTCAAGATGAAATGGAGGGCATTTCTAACTTTCGCCTGGGATTCTTGACTAATTCAAGAAAACCACTTGCTTGCATGAGATCTCCTATTGAACTCAAAGCTTTTGTGCTCCTCTATAATATTATGGGACGTTTATTCCCTAAATCCATCACATTACCTGTGTCCTTTCGTATTACAACTATCGAATCTAACCAACCATCTCACAGGTTATTCTTAAATAAATCCTCTACTTCCTCCATCATTTACATCACCGGTGGAAGACACACAGGCGGAGACATAACAGTTTCTAACTCCTCTTCTAAATACCAGGCACATATAAATGCTTTTGGCGAAACCTACACCTTCCTAACACATGATGCCGGAATCGATAAGACTGCTTCTCTCGAACCAGTTACCGGTTTTCTTTGGCTTTGCCAAGCATACCATAATAATAATGAAAATCAAGACACGCGTCGTCTAGTACAAGCACTGGTTCCCTATACTTCTCCTGTATTTCACGATTCTTTTGTCTTCTACCCTCAGGAAAATCGTCTTGAATTTATCGATAAAATTTTTGCTTTAAGTGACATGCATTTGTCCCAAAGCAGATACCTTGGCTTTATTACATCAAGCGATAGGAAGATGGGTGCCAAAGTTCATTCCATATACACTCCCACTCCTACCATTCGTGGATTTGCTAATATGCTCGTGTACGATCCACGACTCGATCGCATTCGACACTACTCAACTCGCGAATTGGCACGCGCCAATAACTTCACAGCGTACCAAATCAATTTTCTTTTGTCTTTGTCCCCGGACCTATGCTGTGATATAATCGCTAATGCTATTCCGGCTGGAACATATCATGTAATTTATAAACATTTGTGTCAGCTTGTCTATGACTTGCGTAAATTAACGCTATCACCATCGTTTGACCCTGATCATGCTCTCTAACCAAAAACTATAGGTCAACCTTCTTCACAAATATATTCCCAACAGATACATCCTTAATATTACACCAGAGTTCCATTACAATGTTCTACATCTCCAATAAAAAACTCTCATGTTGTGATAATCTTGCTTCTAACCACGAACTTCCATCTTTTCATCTCGATTCAGTAGCTCATGTCTTCCTCTCTAACACCTCATCCGCAGATATATCATCTCCTACTAAAGAAAAACAAATTCCTCTTATAACGCCAAGACAGCTCCATGAGAAGCATGCGCCCTTCGATAAGAAAGTTCATGCCAGGGGCACCCTCGCATTTCGAGATGCGCAACAACGAGCTACCAATTTTCACAACATCCACCATTCTAGTGATTCTCAAGCTATAAAAGCTGTTCAGGTTATTGCCAGTCCTGGACACCACCCATCTGACGTACCCTACCGTAAGTTCTGTGTGGATTGTACGATTCATAAAAAACGCTTTCCTCATCCACACCACCTTACCAAGCAACCATCATTCGAAAAATTTTTCAACCTGGTGAAGCCTGGGCATGTGACGGTGGTTACGTATCTGTTCTCTCGGAATGGGGATCCTTTCGACATATCATTGTTTTTAAGTGTCTCATTTCTAAATTTTTGTTAGTGTACTTTTGTCGTAGCACTAACTCCAGCGAATTTTGTAACGCCCTTGAGTTTGTCCGCAATTTCTGTTCTACTTATGTTCATGTACAACTCAAACAAATCTAGTGTGATTCCTTTAAACCCTATTTATCTCAGCATGTTACAACCCCCTTTCGTGTGGAACATGGTATTAACATGTCCGCGGTCCCCCCTTACTTACATGTCTTTAATCATGAAGTAGAAGCCGCTGTTGGTCACATAGCCACTGCCGCGTCTACACGACTCCGGCATATGCTTAATGTCTCCTATAAAGGTCACCCCCTAACAGATCCGGCACCACACTACCCGTGGGCTGTTATACATGCCATCCAATCGTATAATCTCATCCCCAACGTTCCCCTCGAACGTATTTATAATAAAGTTCTAAGCCCCCAACAAGTTTTGTTAGACCAATGTAATGTTCCCCAACAGGACTACTTCAAACCTTTTGGTTCTGTTTGTTATCTGCATTTGGAACCTAACGAATTTCATAAATATGAGCCTCGATGTCGTCCTTACATCTACTTATGTGGTGGTAATGTTATAAACCCTTTAATAACACCCCATGTTAATCATTTAGCCGATGTCCTAACTACTAATCGACAGATGTTTGTCTGTTTGTCTGTTTGTTTGTCTGTCTGTCCCTCGATTTAGGGTAAGGATCAGGTAGGCGCGAGAGTAAGGATCAGGTAGGCGCGAGAGCCAGACAGTGATCCTCCAAGCCGTCTACGGCGACCTCGCAGACTGTTTCCACGACCCGCGGCGGCTCTTTCAGCGCGCCATTCTCACGCCCCGTCGAAACGATGTTGTCGATGCTGACAACGCGCGCATGACCGCGGCCTTTTTCCCCTGGAGACGAGGCGTCGGAGTTCTTTTCGGCCGACTAGGTTGGGTCGGAAGACGACGCCTCGCTCTTTACAGTCGAGTTTTGAACTCCCTGACAACCAACGGCATGCTGACTTTGATCGCGAGCTTAAAGTCTTCGCAACCTCGACCCGTCGCACGGCCACTGCAACGGTACCAGATACATGATCGATCGTGTCGTTGTCACCGAGGCTCCTCCAACCTGTATCCCTTAAGGCCCGCCGACGCCAAACGATCACCAAGAGCCAGGGCCAGACGCCCCGCGAGGTCGGCGTCCTCTTGGCGAAGCCCGTCTTCTGCCACGTCCAGCTCTACGTGGCTCTCTGTCGATCGGCAACCCCGAGGATATCCTCTTCTGGTCGACGACTCCACCCTACCCACACGTGCTGCGCAATACCGATAAGCCCCCCGCGTCTACACGCGCACTGTAGGTGAACTTACTGGGACCAGGTGAACTTACTGGGGTTAGAGATTGGGACTAGGTGAACTTAGTGACCAGGTGAACTTACTGGGACCAAGTGTGAACTACTGGGGGGTTTTAGAGTAAAAAAGGTTGGCGGTGCTCAAAGCAGCTTAGATTGGCGGGGGTGAGAGCGACGGCTCGAAGGAGAGTGGGAGGTGTGAGAGTGGAGTGGGCTTACGCCGAGATTACTGGGGAGAGATTGGGACTAGGTGAACTGGGGGGGACCAGGTGAACTTACTGGAGATTGTGGTGAACTTACTGGCCTGCACTTGTTTGTCTGTCTGTTTGTCTGTTTGTCCCTCGATTTAGGGTAAGGATCAGGTAGGCGCGAGAGTAAGGATCAGATAGGCGCGAGAGCCAGACAGTGATCCAGCCGTCTACGGCGACCTCGCAGACTATTTCCACGACCCGCGGCGGCTCTTTCAGCGCGCCATTCTCACGCCCCGTCGAAACGATGTTGTCGATGCTGACAACGCCGCGCGCATGACCGCGGCCTTTTTTTCCCGGAGACGAGGCGTCGGAGTTCTTTTCGGCCGACTAGGTTGGGTCGGAAGACGACGCCTCGCTCTTTACAGTCGAGTTTCCAACTCCCTGACAACCAACTGCATGCTGACTTTGATCGCGAGCTTAAAGTCTTCGCAACCTCGACCCGTCGCACGGCCACTGCAACGGTACCAGATACATGATCGATCGTGTCGTTGTCACCGAGGCTCCTCCAACCTGTATCCCTTAAGGCCCGCCTACGCCAAACGATCAACAAGAGCCAGGGCCAGACGCCCCGCGAGGTCGGCGTCCTCTTGGCGAAGCCCGTCTTCTGCCACGTCCAGCTCTACGTGGCTCTCTGTCTATCGGCAACCCCGAGGATATCCTCTTCTTGGTCGACGACTCCACCCTACTCCACACGTGCTGCGCAATACCGATAAGCCCCCTCCCGGCGTCTACACGCGCACTATAGGTTAACTTACTGGGACCAGGTGAACTTACTGGGGTTTGAGATTGGGACGAGGTGAACTGAGTGACCAGGTTTAACTGGGACCAGGTGAGCATACTGGGGTTTTTAGAGTAAAGGGTTTTTAGAGTAAACTCAAAGGTTGGCGGCGCGCGCGGATCAAAGCAGCTTAGATTGGCGGAGGCGAGAGCGACGAGCTCAAAGGAGTTGGTGTGAGCTAGGTGAACTTACTGACCAGGTGAACTTATACGAAACTTACTGGGACCAGGTGAACTTACTGGGGTTAGAGATTGGGAGTAGGTGAACTTACTGGCCTGCACTTGTTGCCCTTAATCCTGAAAACGGTCAAGTCCGTGTTTCCTCTAAACTGACTTTTCCTCATCTTATTTCTAAATCTCCTCCTGATTATGAACAGCATCCACCTCCAGCACCTTCACCCGACATTCCCTTCTCTGTTCACAGCACCCCCAATGATGCGGCGCAGAGGGGGGATGCTCTGCCTACCGACACTGACCACGAGAGGGGGACTCCTTCTTCTCCTCTCCATGCCCCCTCTCCCGTTCCCACATATGCTCCAGCTGCTTCTGCACCCGCTACTTCCGCCACCACACCTACATCTGACGTGTCCACCAACACTTTGCCCCTTTTACCATCTTATCGGTCTCTCTATTCCCAGGATGTCCTACGTCTCACCCGTGGTCCTCATCACCCTCAACCTCGTCGCAAAACCAATCTCAAGGATGTTCTTACTCGTATTGCCTCGCCTACTGTTGCCGCTTATAAACAAGCCGGTGGTACGCTTGCCGACTTCAAGTATGACCTCTCCAAGCAGTACATAACTTTCTGCGACCCCACCCTCCACTCCCTTCATCTTGCTCATGGCATCCACTGGACGGCTATACCTCCAGAGGGGGAATTTACACCATCACTTCGCCACCATGTGCACCAAGCGCTTTCACAGTCCTCTTCAGTTATGTGCCATAGGAGCCATAGCCACCCATCGCCTGATGCTCCTCACGTTCACTTCTGCGACGACGTCAACCTTGCAGACTATCACCTTCCTCAAGCCTCGTTCATCTAATTTCTGAACATGCTCACGCCTCTCAAGTTCCTCTCGCTCAATATGTTTATGCTTTGTTCACACCCCACTCCATTTTGGATCATAATGACGCTTCTTATGGTGCCTCCGAGCCTCACCTCTCCGCCATCGAAGACTTATCACCGTGCAATCGCATTACATTGAGGCCCACCTTGGTGATGCTCCTCTACTACTTGTTCAACTCGTCGAAGATCCCGAACACGCTCACACTCACGATAATGTCGCTGCTTACGCAATTACTCATCTTACGACGACTCATGACCCCAGCACGGTTGGTTCGGACGAATACAAGATTCAAGCCAAAGATATCAAAATTGATGAATATGAGTTGAGCTGCCTCAAAGGTCTCTCAGGCGCTGATCGCAAAGCTTATGTTGCTGCCATCTCCAAGGAGATTTTTGATATTGTTAAGTTCGGCTGTTTTAAACTAGCACTGCCAATGGTCAACTCAAAGCCCATTGACACCCGCCTCGTCCTACGTATAAAAACCAACGCTGCTGGTCAGTACATTAAGCATAAAGCACGCTTGGTCCTACGAGGCTTCTTAGCCTCTTTGGGCACCGATTTTTTCAACACATTCAGCCCTATGGCACAGCTTACTGGCATCCGTTGCGTTCTGGCGCTAGCAGCTCATCTGCGACTTCCCGTCTACCATGTCGACGTACCTAACGCTTTTGTTCAAGCTCCCATCGAATCTCATGTCTATGTCAAACTGCCACAAGGCATTTGCCTTCTCGATCCCGACGATACTAAATATCAAGGCCGTCGTCTCCCAAAGCTACTTAAATCTCTCTATGGATTACGTCAGAGCCCTGCCCATTGGAATCAAACCATAAACGGCTTCTTTGATTCATTAGGCTATACACGATTTCGAACAGACACCTGCATTTACGCTAAAGTCCAAGCTGACGCCACATTTATAATTTGCACGCTCTCAGTAGACGACGTCGTCATTACTTGTACTTCGGAAACTCTACGTCGTGAATTCCAGCAAGCCCTAAAAAAGGAATACTCAGTCGACACCTTCGAGGAAGTCCATACTCTCTTAGGCATGCGCATAACGCGTACAACTGATGGTTCTATATCACTGGACTGTCAGGCTAAACTTGATGCATTGTTCGAAGAGTACCCCATTTTAATGCAGTTACGTCCCACCTCCACACCGATGTCACCATCAGCCACGTATAAAACTGGAGAGCCATCTTCTGATATGGACAAGTTCATCCTTCATACCTTCTCCACTCTACTCGGCAAGCTCACGTTTGTCCAATGGGCCTGTCGCCCCGATCTACCACAAAGTCGTAGTTGTTGCTCTCGAGGAATGCATAATCCAGCATTTCTACATGTTCAAGTACTAACAGGAACGCTCCGCTACTTGCGCAAGCCCGAAAATCGCAATCTTCGCCTCTGGTACTACTCTGGCTCTTCCGCTCTAATGGACCATCTTCGACTTCTTATCGGTAATCGTACTGACATGGCCACCAT
This sequence comes from Chrysophaeum taylorii, assembly GCA_029834535.1. Classification (NCBI taxonomy): domain Eukaryota; class Pelagophyceae; order Pelagomonadales; family Pelagomonadaceae; genus Chrysophaeum; species Chrysophaeum taylorii. The sequence continues at coordinate 31,708 of JAQMWT010000603.1, read as the reverse complement.
GTTGGATTACACTAAAGAACAAGTTAATTCAGGTAATTTTGATCCATTGGTCGCGTTCGTTGATGCCGACAATGCACCCTCTTATGAACAATACCGCAAGTCTACAGCCGGTTACGCTATCTTTTTGTTTGGTTCTCTCATCACTTGGAAGTCTAAGTTGCAGCCTATTACGGCTACTTCTACGCATGAGAGTGAACTTATCGCCCTTAATATGTGTGCCGATGATGTGGTCTGGTTACGCAAATTGTTAACGGAAATGGCATTCGCTATAAATCCTCACTTCGATCTCCGCCAACCTTCAGGGAAAGACTTGCTGCTAGATTATGATGCTCACGGCAATCCCCTCCCATCGGACATGTCGTTCATACGTAACAGTCCTATACTTGGAGACTCTGCCTCAGCTATTCATGTATCTAATAATCCCGACAGTGCGACTAAGGCTAAAGCTATTAGCACACGCTGGTTCAGTATTCGCGACTACGTACAGTTAAAACGTATACGTCTACATCATGTTTCCGGCACCCATAATATCGCCGATGGATTTACTAAACCCTTTGGAGCTCCGCTCTTCAGCAGATTTCGCGCGTTACTCGGCTTACAACAACCCATAGCTAAACAAGATGGTTAATCCTTACCCTTCAATATGTCCGAAATGACTTTAAACTAACCCTCATATGTAAAGGAGTACTGGCTCGCTAAAATGTGAAATGTAATGAAAGATGTGATGTGGAGATTCCTTTTAAGATGAATCCCACTAAAAAACAAAGATGCTGCGAGCCGGCGCCATTCTGCCCTGAACCGTGGCCGTGGTGGTGTATCGTCACTATCCCCACCTTTAATGCTCTAACTCCAAGCGTTGCTCCGACTAGTTCCCCTAATCGGAAGCATCAAACATATTTGTCGGTGGCTCAAGGACATCAACCTACACCCGTTACGCCTAAGGCGCCCAAGGCAACTGTCCAACAACAGTCTAAATCGCAAACATCAAAGTCTGAGTATTTCCTGCTCAAACATTGCAAGTTTGACGCACTTGCGATGATGTCAGGGAACATCACTGCTCTTGGTTCGTCCCCGCCGAATTTTCTCATCCCTCAGCATAAGGATCCTCAGTGTTGGCTTAAGTCTTTGCAGCAGCTGCTTACCGAAGCACAACAGACAGAGTTTGTGGATAACGTCCAATATCTTAGTTCATTGCTGTGCGTCAAAGCAAAGCGCATTCGGAATGCCCCCGCTATATCACCTAATGAAGGTATTCGCTTTCACCGCTTTCCACCCATTAAAGGGGTTGTCAAAGTACATGTGGCGTGTACAAAATGTTATAATAAAACCGATATGCCGGGTACACCCCTTGTGCTCATCATATGCACTGAAGATGAGCTCAAAACTGACAGGATACGACAAATTATTGAGGATCATCTCGCGTCTGAGCAACATGCATCGCACTGCTTCGATGTACCGCGCCCTTTCTTTCTGTTGATTTGTGTGATGTGCAACTTGTCGAATCACGGGATAGCGTTAATTCGCAATAATCAGCATCCCTTCCAACTCTCTTGTTATAATGATCCAGCTGCTCACATAAGAGCTATAATCCTCCGCCTTGGAAAGTCCATTGCTATTAACAAGCTGCTCAAAGAGGCGCTCATGCAGATTGCAACATCCCTTAACGTTGATGCTTCTAAAATTCTCGTCAACCCTGACGCTCACGCCCCGCTTTTACTTCAGCTGCCCTTCATTTCGAGTGTAAATCTTGAGATCCTTGTAGCAGCTTGGTCTTTGTTACAGTCCGTTGAAGATAAAACCTGTGTAGTTACCAATCCTGAGGAGTTACTTAATGTGCTCATCGAACGCTTTGTTAACGATGTTTCTCATCAACTTGACGCAACTTCTTCCGAGACGGTACCGCCAATGCTTAACTACTTTCGCCAACTTCCACCTGATCAACAATTAGCATTTAAAAACGTGTTAGTCCAAGTTGGCTACCCATCCCACATAATTGATACCTTCTCTGATAATACCTCTTCTGAAGATGTGTCACCAGCGCCGATCGATAATCCACCCGCTGAGCCCACGCCAGATAAAGCTAACGACAATATGGCTGAATCTTTACACCAATTAAAAGAAGAGATTCGGGCTTTATCCTTACGTCTCACTAACACCGAGCAGCAATTGATGGCATGAGAACATCAACTATCGCTTGCACTAAGTTCTCTCACACAGATGCAAGAAACCTACGAAACTCTAAATACTCAAGTGACCGAGAACATCAAACATGTTTCTTTGTTAGATAACATCTTGTCAAGTCTTCAAATGCATCAGAACACCATAATCCCGACCTCTGCTGTATTTGTCCATATCATTTCTCGGTCGCTTATCTCGTCTATTGCACAGTTCCCTCCAGATACGTATAATGAGGCACAGCGAGTTCTAATCGACGCAGCAGCTCATAACCTCCACACAGCTTTGTCTGATGCACATGATCGTGTTATTCCTGCATTGGATCTACACGCTCTTACACCAGATGCTGCTATGTCCTTCCTTTCGTCTGTTATGTCACCCTTGGTCACCTTGAGTGATGCAATGACTACGCACAACACCAACACTGCTAACGACCTATCCTCCGATGATCATAATTCGTCTTCTCCAGAGTTAAAGGAACTGGACGATAATAGCGAGGATGAATTGGACCACACATCTGATGTTGTGGATACCGATACCGCTTCTTTACGCAGCATCACAACACGCTCGACATCATAATTAATTTGTACTGTTTTGTTGTTGTTTGTTCCATTGTTCACTGTTCTCATGTATATTGCACAAGTTCCGCCGCAAGAGCGTCTGAAATGCATAAACCGTTTTCACACGCTGAGGGGGTCCAGTGAGCTACACTATTATGTGTGCGACACTGGAACATTTCACACCTATCTCTACAAGAGGGTCTTCTCTCCGTAATACGGCTTTCCCTCGTTCCTTCCTTACCCTTCCGCAATTACTTATTCATGACTATGAAGAACCTAGTCTGAAGCTCTTTTCCAACATGGAGTAGGCCTCCAGGTGCGTACCGTCAGGTACGGGGTTTTCTGTTTAATTAACAGAGGCTTCGTTCCTCGTTGTCAGTGTAAACGATTATATGGGACCTAATGTCCTTAAGGAGCTAGGGCTCAAATCCCTACCTTGTGTAGTAGCATGTGACAAGCTGAATGGTCTGTACACGCCTAAGACTGCACGCAGTCTCTACCATGTACCCGGAGAGGGTAAAATCTCTCCAGGCCTAAGGGTCATTCTTTACGGAAACGCCATTATTTCCTCTATTATATACGTGCTTTCTCTCTCTATTACATCTGACGCATCAGAAAAAATCTCTCTCTCCAGGGCCTCGTGACGTCATGCGCCCATCCACTTACAAAAAACTCAAAATCTTCGTCCGATGGCCAACCCTTGAATCGTTCGGCGACGAGCATCCTTTGAAGGTCCCGTCGGTCCCAGCGTACCAGCACCTTGGTCGTACTCACCGTAGTCTTCCCTGAGCAAGAAACGCGACGTGGCGAGGTGGAAGTGAGTTGACACGGCTGTTCATTTTTTTGCGACGAAACCCTCATCTGGCACGTTTTGGCGCGCGGCGTCGCTCCCCGAGGCCTGTATTAGGGATCCAGCTAACCAAGTCATCGGCACACACCACCGAGCCCCCAGGCAACTCTATCCCTAATACCGACTCGTTCTTTCTTCGCTGTGTGCTCAACGATGCCACCGAAGTTTCGTCTCCGCGTGGATGTCCCGGTTGTAGCTGTAGTCCTTGAAACAACCACCAACCGACGCGCCTGGTTCGACAGCCTTACGAAAAAGGCTCTCGAGCGACGCTGGATTGCTGGCGTCACTGAACTCTCGTACAATCGATCCTCGGCATCAACCGCAAACACAGCATGCCCGAGATACTCCAACATCAGGAACGCGCTCGCATACAAAGCTTCCGACCGACGCTCGACGCCTTTAATGCCTTCAACGTGAAAAAAATCACCAATGTCATCGCCGCCTTTCAGAGAGGCGAGGTCGACGAGCACGTGCACGTCGACAAGGTTGCTGTCGGGCTTGCGCGCGTCCCGGGCTTCATCAAGAACTTCGAGCAGCGTCTCGCCAGTGCAGACCCAAGAACGACGCCACCGAGGTAGGCTAGGCGCAGCAGAAGAAGGAGGAGATCGCGGGCGCGATGGAAGAGCTGAAGTAACACACCTACGACTCGCCTCGCAAGCACACCACCATAAAACAGTACACGTACCTCGCCCGGATCGACTTCAACGGCCGCAGCAAGCTCACGTTGAAGGCCCAACGTTTTGACACGCGGTGCGACCGCCTCGAGCTCGGCCCGCCACCGGCCGAGAAGTCCAATGCTCTGACCAACGTGTCCGAAAAAATCGTCCACCGACGCAGCAGTTTAGCGCTTAGTCCTAACTACTAATCGACAGATGTTTGTCTGTCTGTTTGTCTGTCTGTCTGTCTGTCTTTAAATGTCGACTGCTAAGAGGGGGGTGTGTGTGGGGAGCATGAAGGATGTGTGTCTGTCCCTCGATTTAGGGTAAGGATTAGGTAGGCCCGCGAGCCAGGCAGGCAGTGATCCTCCAAGCCGTCTACGGCGACCTCGCAGACTGTTTCCACGACCCGCGGCGGCGGCTCTTTCAGCGCGCCATTCTCACGCCCCGTCGAAACGATGTTGTCGATGCTGACAACGCGCGCATGACCGCGGCCTTTTTTTCCCGGAGACGAGGCGTCGGAGTTCTTTTCGGCCGACTAGGTTGGGTCGGAAGACGACGCCTCGCTCTCAAGAGTCGAGTTTTGAACTCCCTGACAACCAACGGCATGCTGACTTTGATCGCGAGCTTAAAGTCTTCGCAACCTCGACCCGTCGCACGGCCACTGCAACGGTACCAGATACATGATCGATCGTGTCGTTGTCACCGAGGCTCCTCCAACCTGTATCCCTTAAGGCCCGCCGACGCCGAACGATCACCAAGAGCCAGGGCCAGACGCCCCGCGAGGTCGGCGTCCTCTTGGCGAAGCCCGTCTTCTGTGACGTCCAGCTCTACGTGGCTCTCTGTCGATCGGCAACCCCGAGGATATGCTCTTTTGAGTCGACGACTCCACCCTACCCCACACGCGCTGCGCAATACCGATAAGCCCCCTCCCGGCGTCTACACGCGCACTGTAGGTGAACTTACTGGGACCAGGTGAACTTACTGGGGTTTGAGATTGGGACTAGGTGAATATAGTGACCAGGTGAACTTACTGGGACCAGGTGAACTTACTGGGGGGTTTAGAGTAAACTCACAGATTAGCGGGGTGTGCGGATCGAAGCAGCTTAGATTGGCGGAGGCGACAGCGACGAGCTCGAAGGAGTGGTGTGAGCACGAGTGGGTTTGCGCCGAACTTACTGAGGTTAGAAATTTGGACTAGGTGAACTTACTGGCCAGGTGAACTTACTGGGACCCGGTGAACTTACTGGGGTTAGAGATTGGGACTAGGTGAACTTACTGGCCTGCACTTGTATGTATCTAAGATGCTGTGTGGTGACGTGGTACGAGCGAGGGTAAGGCACAATAAACCTGCGTATTTCTTACGCGCCAAAAGTTTAGTATGTATGTGACGTGTTACTGGTGAGGGTAAGGTTGTATAAACCTGCCCTTTTCCGAAGCACGGGATGAATTAGGGCCGGCGCGGCAGGGCTTTGGTTGAAAAAAACAAATGAAAGTTAGAAAGGGGGGGGGGCGAGGAGGGCCAAAAGAGCTTTACGTGACGCAAGAAAATACGGAAGAACACGTTAAGGGGACAGAGAGAGAGACAGAGAGACAGACGTACAGAGAGACGCACATTGAATTTCTCGTTTCTTGTGATCCGTTTAGTATTTAGAAAGGGGGGGGGGGCGAGGAGCGCTGCTGGTGACTACGACGACTGCGCTCTCGTTCCCGCTGACATTGCAAGATCGCAGCCTCGTCTCCAGCTCGTTTAGCTTCCCTGCGACTCTCGCGGCATACGGCGTGGCGCAGACGATCACTCTCGCGTTCGTCCTCGAGCGCGCGCATCGCGTCATCGTCGCCGGCGTGCGCTTCTCTAGACGATCATCACGCCGCTCTGCAATGGCAATACGCTTGGCCTCGCGTTGACGCTCAAGCAGCATCGCCGCATCCTCATCGCCGGCGGCAAGAGCTTCACGACGAGCGGCCCGCAATCGCCCCATCTTGTCGCGACGGACCTCACGTTCGCGCTCGAGAAAGCGATCGTCTCGAAGACGCCACAAGCGCTTCCACGCATCAACAGCGCGCTTGTACACTTTCTCTTCGCCATTCCGCTCCTGGGCGAGGACACTCGAGTACCAGTTCCTTTTCAAAGGAACTTGCGCCTCTTTCGTTTTCCCGCGTAAATCCGGCGGCGGGAATCTCTCCGCGGAATGCACGAAATCCGGCCTTCCCCGCACCATGATCAAGAAGATGATGACGCGGTTTACCGCGAGAAAAACCGGAAGACGTCCTAAGCAGTCTTGCGTCCTATAGGTAATTTCTCTTTCTAGCAAGCTACTTACGGCTTATCTTTTTTCTTTATCTTCTTTCTTTCCTGGTTTGGAAGCAGTCTTGCGTCCTATAGGTAACTTCTCTTTCTAGCACGTAAAAAGAAAATACGGAAAACGGAGAAGGCACACAAAAAAACGCAACGATTTCCGGACACCCCGTGCCGGAAAAAAGTGTTCCGGCGCCGGAGGCGCCGGCGCCAGAGGCGCCGAAGCCGCCGAAGCGCCGAAGGCGCCGTAGGTGACGAAGCCTTCGGGGCCGGCGCTGGAGGCGCCAGCGGCTTTGGCGGCGCCGGTGACGCCGCCGCCGGAGGCCCCGGCGGCTTTGGCGGCGCCGAAGGCTTTAGTGGCGCCCTCCAGCGCCGCGGCGGCGCCTCCGGCGCCGCCGGCGGCTTTTGTGGAGCCCTCCGGCGTCTCGGCACCTCGGCGCCGCTAAAGCCGCTTCTTCGACACCGGCGGCTCGCGTCGCGTAGAAGGACCCTTTCGCGGCCTTCTGGCACGAGGCTACGGGGTCGGCCCGAGGTTGCAAACCGATGGGTGATGCTTTTCTTACTTGTTAATGTCAGCTTGTTCCCCCGGTCGCGGACGGCCGGCGGCTTAGGGGCGGTTCCAGGGCGTGCTCGCGGTGTTCGGATTAGTTGCTGCTCGCGATGCGCGGTCGTTTGGCAGCGGGGGCGAAATCGGGGTCGAACGTGTCGTCGATCTCCTTTCGGAGATTGTGGAAGTTTGCTCTTGAGATTGGGAAATTCCGGCGGGAGATTCCGGGGAGGTTGGAGATCTGACTGACTCGGTCGTCGATGTAGTTGGCCTTCATGCCGCCCTTCGCTTCGAAGGCCTTGGGCATCGGATCCGATGGGTTCTTGTGCTTCATGTACAACATCGCAAGGTAGCGGCGTACGAAGCCGAGGAGTTTGGAGGCAAGTGCGCGCTTTTTGCCAATTTCCATGTTCGACGATGCCAATACCTTGATTTCGGCGTCGGTTCCCATAAACCTGACACAAATGAGCAGATTCTCGCAGCGTCTCTTGTCCTGGCGTGTCATGGTGGGAGGCAATTTATGTCCTAACCACCCGACAACGACATCCACGGCGGCGACGCCACTGAGTTTGTCGAGGTCGAATGAGGGTGCTGCGCTGGAACGCACGAGCATGTTGTTGACTGTTGGAGGAGCGGTCGCGTGAGTGCAGGCCGGGAAGACGGAGGGTGGGAGAGGGCCTCGAGATTGCATGACCAAAGGCGGCATGACTGCCGCCGGCGTGGGCGGGGGCACGACAACGGCTGTGGGCGCCGGTGCGGGGATTGGTGCGTTCACGATCCGCTCGGGCTGAGGCACGACAGGGGCCGGGGCCAAGGCCGGGACCGACGCCGATGCCATCGCGGGAGGCGGCGGCGGTGGTGGAAGCGGAGCGACGGGGTTGTGCGCTGCTGGAGGCGGCAGCGCCGGTGGAGGCGGCAGGAGTGGCTGCTCCGGTGGCTCGATTGGCTGCTTTCCGTGGAGTTGATCGACCTTTCCGTGGAGCTCGCGGTTTTCGTTGCGCTGGCGAGCCATCTCACGATCCTCATCGCCTGAGATCCAGCGGCCTGTGAGGTGAAGGTTGGCCTCGTCGAACGCAAAGCAAATTTTGCGGCTCCATTGGCGAAGGACGGCGTCGGGCGCGCCGTACTGCGTACCAAAGATAGGATTGACGGCGTCTCGAAGCTTAAGGTTAACGAACAGGAAATAATTGCCGTCCTGCCGCTCGGGGTAGTACATGACGATGCTGGCGAAGGCCGCCGTGATGAGGCTCCACAGCTTCCCGTCGCGTTGATATTCTTCGGGGTACTGGGTGTCGATCTGAAGCACGACTTTTATGACATCGACGAGCTTGTCGGGGTCAACGCCGAGGGCGAGGATGACGTCGATGGACGCCGGCACGGGACCGCGGGGTATTTGGCCCCAAGCCGGCTTGCGCCAGCCCGCGAGGATGATTGCGCCCGGCATGACTTGGCAGTTCAACTTCCGGAAGTATTCGAAGAATGCTGAGACAGAGCGAAGCTCGTGTCCCGTCACCATTACGCAGTGCTCGAGGGCCAACGAGCCGGCAAGATACTCGCAGACACCGTGGCGGAAGCTAGCCGCGGAGGCGTTGTCGGGAAGCTTGTCGTCGCCGCCAGTAATTTCGACGGCTTCGAAGCTGCGAGCACGCGAGCCTCGGGCCGCCGTTGAGGAACGCGGCAACAGGTCCTTGACGTATCGCCCGATCCTCTTCGCGGAGCTGTCCGTGTTGACGAGGTCGGGGAAGAGCCAGCGAGTGCCGTCGTCCCCCTGGACTTCGGGGCGATTGAGGACCATGTTGTCGGCAAAGGACGTAAGAATGCAGCGTTCCCACCCGTTCCCCGCAATCCAGGCAGTGAGCTTGGTCTTCGAGACCTTGGACTGCGGCACCGTGATGAACCACGCGTTGAACTGGACGTCGAAGCGTCCCACGTTTCCTAGCGCCATCCACCTGGGCTCGCTCGATCGAGCCCCTGCCATCCAGAGGCCGTGGATCGTGTGGATGCGCTTGGCGGATTCCTGGCTGCCCTTCCGAGCGTAGGCCCGGACAATGCGGTCAATTTGGCACGGGTATATAGCTGGAGCCGTGTGGTCCTCATCTTCGCCCGCCGCCATCGAGCGTTGAGACTTGATCCGCTGGATGTTGTGGCGTATACCACGATACCAGACGGCCCATTCCGAGCGCGAATCCGAGTTGAGACACACGAAGAAGTCTTTGACGTCCGCCGCCGCTCCCCGAACGTCGAACCTGGTCTTGGCGGCCCGGAGGACGATGCCCAAAATGTCGAGGATGCTCGTCGTTCCGAGGCTCGTTTCCTCGACGAGATAGAAGGCGAAGCGCTCCCAAACCCTGGGCGCCGCCAAGACCGCAACGACCACATCGCTGAAGGGGCCCCGGGGCCGGTCGCCTTTACCGTTGGCGAAAGCATTCAAGTGCCGAATCGCGTTCGTTCGAGCTCGGTCGCGGTCTCCAGACATTCCTGCGCTCCCGATGGTTCCGCTGGGAACCGCGGCGCCGCTCATGTTTTGTCGATCCGCGTATATAGACTACGTCCGTCGACTCACCCCGCGCTCGACTTGGCGACCTCCTCGACTTGGTCGTCCTCGAGAACTCCACGACTTTGTCGTGTCCTACGACTTAAGTCGTCGGACGTTAGGCTCGGCTTTGGCTTTGTCGCATGTATGCCCACCCTCCTTTGGTTTGAAAATGCGCGAACGTTGGGCTTCGCGACTCTCCCCCCGGTCCTTCCCCTCTGGTCTTCCGCGTCGTTCGCAAAGACTTTTAACGGACCGTCCGGAAACGTCCGCCGAGCCAGACAAACCGACAGACAAACATCTGTCGATTAGTAGTAAGGACTAGTAAGGCCAAGTCGTTTTTTTCCGGCCTTTTTCTCGGGGGGCAAGCCCCCCCAACCCCCCGAGAATTGGGGGGCTCTGACCCCAAACCCCCCGCCGGGGGACACCCCCGGACCCCCCAGGGCCTCGAGGGCCGCCGTGTCTCGGGAGCCGAGCAAAAACGCCGTCTCACGCCGTGGAATTGAGTGTTTTCGGTTGTTGAAGATTTCTGGGTAACTTGACGCGAGCGGGGAGGTCTTCGTCTCAGTCGGCGATGGCCAGAGCGCGGCCACGGGCGGTCGTCGTGGACGCGCGCGGGCGCGCGGGCGCGCGGCCGCTCGTCGGCGCGTCGGCGGCGCGCTCGTTGCGGTCGTCGCCGCGTTGTTCCTGGGCGTGGGTTGTGGGCCGGGCGTCGCGGTCCCCACGTTCGACGGCGCGCTGGCGCGATTCGCGGTGGTCCGTGGCATGGGTCGCGAGGCGAGCGTCGCGGTCCCGTCGCGGAAGTCCGCGGGCGCTCGCGTTCGTCGTCGGTCTTTCCGCGTTTCCGCGTTCGCGTCTCGCGGCGGCGGGGCGTCTGTCGTAGAAGCCGAAGCGGAGGTCCTCGGGGCGGCCACTCGGACGACGGGGCGCGAGCAGCGGCGACGAAGGCGAAATCGCGCTGGCAGACGCGTCGACCTCGGTGATCGGCGGCGCGCCGCGGAGTTTTTTTCAGGTTCGTCGACGTTGACGCGTCTTCGAACCGTAGCCGGCGCTCGTGCTGTAGGTCGCGAGGTTTGCGATGGCCAGAGCGCGGCGAGTCCCAGGACGTCGCGCGACCACCGTCGACCAAGCCGAAATCGCGGTCGCAGACGCGTCGAGCTCGAAGACTCGTCGCGCGCGTCGACGTCGAGGAGGCGGCGTCGACGAAGGCCGCGACTTTTACTTTACAGCGAGCCCTTCTCGCCCACGGGGGAGAGTCCGAGTCCGCGGGGGAGAGTCCGAGTCCGCGGTCGCGAGGGCGGTGGCCGCTCGCAGCGGCGACGAAGCCGCCGGCACGCATCGTACGGTCGAGTCTCGTTCGCGAGTCTCGTTCGGTCGCGCGCGTTCTCGGTCCCGCGCATTCTCGAGGACGTCCCGTCGGAAGAGCGAGTCGTGGCCGTGGAAGCGGGCTTTGACCGCAGACGCGAGCGCGGCAAGCCCTTCTCGATTTCGGTGGCCGGTCGCAGCGGCGACGAAGACGCCGGCACGCATCGCGCGGTACCGAAGAGTTCGCGCGGAATAAAGGCGAAATCGCGTCGCATTTTTGCGCGCGCCAGAACCCCGAAAGAACCCCGAAAGAAAAGATGAGGACCCGGCATGCCATGCCGGCGTCGAGGCTCGCGTCCCTGGCTCGAGCGTGTCGTCCCGTTTGCCGGGCGAAGGCTCCATCGCCGTCGCACGCGTCAACCTTACTTTGAAAAAGATCGGCCGAGGAGTTGCATAGCAAAAAAAAGGAAGGGTGAGGTTTTTTTCCTTCAACATGCTTTCGATATCTTTAACTACTAATCGACAGATGTTTGTCTGTTTGTTTGTCTTTAAATGTCGACTGCTAAGAGGGGGGGGTGTGTGTGGGGAGCATGAAGGATGTGGGTGGGTTTGTGGGGTATGAGGGATGTGTCTGACGGGCGGAGATAAGTACGCGGGACCTAGTCGGGGTCATCGCCGAGGCGTGGGGCAGGCGAAGAGAGGACGGGCCCCGCCCGTAGGTCGTACGCATGCTGCCGCCGGACGTATGTGCGGCGAAGGGTGACGTCCTGCTGGGATCGGGCGGCCTTGTTTGTCTGTCTGTTTGTCTGTCTTTAAATGTCGACTGCTAAGTGGGGGGGGGGGCGTGTGGGGAGTCTGTTTGTCTGTCCCTCGATTTAGGGTAAGGATCAGGTAGGCGCGAGAGTAAGGATCAGGTAGGCGCGAGAGCCAGGCAGTGATCCTCCAAGCCGTCTACGGCGACCTCGCAGACTATTTCCACGACCCGCGGCGGCTCTTTCAGCGCGCCATTCTCACGCTCCGTCGAAACGATGTTGTCGATGCTGACAAAGCGCGCATGACCGCGGCCTTTTTTCCTCGGAGACGAGGCGTCGGAGTTCTTTTCGGCTGACTAGGCTGGGTCGCAAGACGACGCCTCGCTCTTTACAGTAGAGTTTTCAACTCCCTGACAACCAACGGCATGCTGACTTTGATCGCGAGCTTAAAGTCTTCGCAACCTCGACCCGTCGCACGGCCACTGTAACGGTACCAGATACATGATCGATCGTGTCGTTGTCACCGAGGCTCCTCCAACCTGTGACCCTTAAGGCCCGCCTACGCCAAACGATCAACAAGAGCCAGGGCCAGACGCCCCGCGAGGTCGGCGTCCTCTTTCCCAAGCCCGTCTTCTGCCACGTCCAGCTCTACGTGGCTCTCTGTCGATCGGCATCCCCGAGGATATACTCATCTGGGTCGACGACTCCACCCTACCCCACACGTGCTGCGCAATACCGATAAGCCCCCTCACGGCGTCTACACGCGCACTGTAGGTGAACTTACTTGGACCAGGTGAACTTACTGGGGTTGGAGATTGGGACTAGGTGAGCTGAGTGACCAGGTGAAACTGGGACCAGGTGAACATACTGGGGTTTTCAGAGCAAAGGGTTTTTAGAGTAAACTCGAAGGTTGGCGGCGCGTGCGGATCAAAGCAGCTTAGATTGGCGGAGGCGAGAGCGACGAGCTCAAAGGAGTTGGTGTGAGCTAGGTGGACTTACTGACCAGGTGAACTTATAATAAGTTATATGAAACTTACTGGGACCAGGTGAACTTACTGGGGTTAGAGATTGGGACTAGGTGAACTTACTGGCCTGCACTTGCTGTCTTCGGAAATAAAGGAAGGTAAGGGTAGAGCCAGCATCGAAATCGACATACTTTCAACCACCAGGATCCGAACTCGAGACGTACGCACCGCAAACTCCCCAGAATCTCGCTCACAATGCGTCGCTCTCTCCCATACCACAACGCTCTAATAGACGCCAAGAACAAAAGAATTTATAAATAGCTTCGCTTGGGGCACATACATTAGCAAAAGAACAGAAAGACGTATAGGGTGTGTACCGTTTTCCTTCCTTTCCGTTGCGCGAAGTGTTATGGGGGTTAGCGTTATGCCTGTTTATTTTCGGCTTCGCGTGTTTTGCGGATGGACTATGAGATGGCGGATGACCGCTTTCTTTATTGGAGTAGTTCCCTATAGACAATATTTTTGGTGTAGGCGCCGGGGTGGCGGCGGGCGTAGTGAGAAGGAGGGCGTGGCGCATAATCCATAGATAGCGGACGCGCCGTCGCGGTCGACGGTCCAGAGGTTCTCGCGGCGAGGACGGCCGCTGCGGGAAGAGCGAGGCGTGGCCGCGGAAGCGGACTTCGCCGTAGACGCGAGCGGGGAGGTCTTCGTCTCCGTCGGCGATGGCCAGAGCGCGGCCACGGGCGGTCGTCGTGGACGCGCGCGGGCGCGCGGCCGGTCGTCGGCGCGTCGGCGCGCGGCGCGCTCGTCGCGGTCGTCGCCGCGTTGTTCCTGGTCTTCGATCCGTAGGCGCTCCAGCAGTAGGTCGCGAGGTTTGCGATGGCCAGAACGCGGCCAGTCCCAGGACGTGGCGCGACCACCGTCGACCAAAGCGAAATCGCGGTCGCAGACGCGTCGAGGTCGACGACGCCTCGACGAAGGCCGCGACTTTACGGCGAGCCGTTGTCGCCCGCGGGGGAGAGTCCGAGGCCGCGGTCGCGACGGCGGTGGCCGCTCGCAGCGGCGACGAAGACGCCGGCACGCATCGTATCGAAGCGCTGGCGGACGCGTCGAGCTCGACGATCGGCGGCGCGCCGCGCCGCCGAGTTTTTTTTTCGGGTTGGTCGACTGGACGTCAACCCGCGGGCGAGTCCGAGTCCGCGGTCGCGACGGCGGTGGCCGCTCGCGGCGACGAAGCCGCCGGCACGCATCGTAACGAAGGTTAAACGGTGGTCGATCCACCGAGTCGACGGTCGCGTCTCGTTCGGTCGCGCGCGTTCTCGAGGACGGCCCGTCGGAAGAGCGAGTCGTAGCCGTGGAAGCGGGCTTTGACCGCAGACGCGAGCGCGGCAAGCCGTTGTCGATTTCGGTGGCCGGTCTCAGCGGCGACGAAGACGCTGGCGCGCATCGCGCGCGTACCGAAGAGTTCGCGCGCAAAAAAGGCGAAATCGCGTCGCTTTTTTGCGCGCGCCAGAACACCCCGAATGAAGTAAGGCCAAGTCGGGTTTTTTTAGGCCTTTTTCTCGGGGGGCAAGCCCCCCGAACCCCCCGAGAATTGGGGGGCTCTGCCCCCCAAACCCCCCGCCGGGGGACACCCCCGGACCCCCCACGCCCCCCCCAGGGCCCCCCGGGCCTCTGCTGGCGCGCACGGACTCGGGTGCCGACCAAAAACGCCGTCGCACGCCGTGGAAACGGTTTTTTTTCGGCATTTTCGGTTCTTGAAGATGTTCAGATCCGTTATGAGGGTTTATGGTAGAGCGTGTGGCTTCTGCGGTTAAGGCTTATGCGTGTGTTATTTTCGGCTTTGCGTGCCGCGAGGCCGTGGACGTGGCCGCCGACCACACGCCCGTTTTATTCTCTTTCTTTGCCGTGGGATCCTGTGGGAGGAGACAACAGGGAGACAACAGGCTCGGGCTGGAGGAGGCGGAGTCCCCATTGGGGAGTGTTAGGCCTTGGGAATATAGGGTAACTAACTAACTTCAGACCTCTCCCGAGCATGGGAGCCAGGCCGGACCGACAGGAGCCAGTCCGGAATCACGGGCCTGTAGACGAGGAGCGCCGAAAGGTCGGTCGGCGGAGAGTGACCATCAAGCTTGTCGCCATGCGACGAGGAGACCGCGATGTGACTGACAACCAACTCGTCGATAACCTTCCGTCTGCGCCCCCCGGCCATACCCCGTCCCACTGCGAACGTTCCGGCTGCCAACCGGCCCGCCCGGGAGGCGAATAGGTGCCAACCTACGCCGGGAGGGCGGATGCCCTCGCAAGGCTCAGGATTCATGAGGCACCGTCCTCCATCGCAACCGCAGTCGGCGATCAGGGTAAGCGACATAGAAGACGAAAGATGCGACTTTGACCATACCTTCGAAGTCAACTCTCCCCCTGGCACGGACACTATCTTCAAGCAGTCCATCGCCTTCAGGCATTCTCTTCTGTTGCCCAACTCTTCTGCATTTTCTGCACAGGGCACCGACTCGTCAGCACAGGACACACGCCTGTATCCACCATCATACGCGATACACTCGCAAACCTCAGTCTCCGCCCAATCATCTTTTGATGATAGCCACTGGCTACTTACACGAGACTACGAACCCAAACCTACAGCAAATTTAGAGTACGAACCCAAAGCTACAACGAATTTAGAGTTTTCATATTTATGGCCAACCCCAGACAACTTTATAAAGATATCACCATCGCTCGACGATTACACCCACATCATTTTAGACGCTCATAGCATAGCTTCAGCTGTCCCACGCTACACTCAGGACGACAGCTTTGACACGTATGTGACAGGCACTTCTGGTTCCCTCATCTTCCTGAAACAGCTCCGCCTTACTCGCTCTCATTGACGATTACCTGACCATGTCGAAACCGATTTGGTTATATGGTCATATCTCTTCGTGGGACCACGCTAGCATTCCGTCACATCGTCAAATCTTTACTAGCCCACCATTAGCCACAATAGAGTCTCATCCCTACGGCAACTCTCATTATTCACCTTCCGATCAACCATTGGTCTGCCGCACAATTCCCGACTGCCTGACCTATGATCCCTCCAGTCATTATTCGTTCGACCCCCCGCTCTACTCAAATGCTCCCCCAGACACTTCGGATTTATCCACCGGCACACACCGTCCCCTATATCATTAGCCACCGAGCAAGATGGCGATCTGCTCTCTCGCACAACACTCGCCATACTTAATCGTTAGCCTACTTAGCATCTTCCTCCACTTTTCTTCTTACTCACTATCGATGCCTTTTCTTTTCTTTGATCTTCCGCTCTTTCTCCTTTCTCACTTCACACATTACCTGCATTTCGTTTTCCTCTATCTCTTTCATGCACATCGCACACTTTCCTTCACCGCCTCCTCACGACTCGACATCCGTTTGTCCTTGGCCAGACATTTGTTTTGTTTGTTCCAGATTTCGCTCATCCCCGAGTTCAATCTGCGAGGGCGTAGAGATAGAAAATTCCATTTAGGGTTAGGAACCCCCCCCTTCCCCCCCTTAACCTCATCACTTCACACCTACAACCACTAAATCGCTGTGTCGCACACCGTGCTGCTCTTTGTGTCGTTAGAGGACAGGACGAAAGGCAGCACTACCACTGCCATCGTTCTCTACCAGAGGCACAGTGATTTTTACTGTTCTCTAGTAGCACTTGGTGCTTTTCTGGAGTGTATCACCTACATGGCCGACATAGTCCGCGTATGTGGGACGTGCCTCGGACATTATGAGCCCGGTGGGGTCATCGACAGTGATGCACCCTTGTGAATCGATTGCGGCAAAGCCTGGGCGCGTACGGTTCATGTAGTGGACCCACGTTGAGGGGCGCGAGCAGCTGTGTGCGGCAGCTAAGGAGGTGGTGAAGACCACGGCCGGAAAAGCGGTACCCGCGGGGACAGACATGGAAGAGGCGTGTAGCGGCGAAAAGGTGGCGGTCTGGTGCGAGCAATCCATGAGCTGGGGGACCTGCGAGTGGATGGTGATGGATGCACGCTTAAAGTAGCCGCATGCGATTGCGGCAGCAGCGGTGCCTGTGAGAGGGTCATCCAACTTGTATGCGTGCGCGGACTCCGATACGTGATAGCAGCGAAGTGTGTTCTAAACAGCTAGGGTGGGGAACGACAGCAAATGATTACGCAGCAAGGTGAAGACCAGATGGTTGGAGATGGATTCCACGCCGGCGGCGTCCAGTCCGAGATCCAGAAAGGGTGCCTTGAGACGTGAGAGCATCCGACATAAGCGAGCGTTTGCGGAAATCGAGAGCTGAGCGTCTTCGGCGGGTTCGTACGGGAAAAGGGCTTTGTGGCTATAACAATCGAGGGTCGAACGAGCGACGGTACCGCGAAGGGCGGGGGCCCATAGGTCTGCTGGAATGGTGTGGGCAGGGTCCAAGAAAGGAACCATACTCGGAGGGGATGCGCGCCAAGGGGAGGCGTTTTTCTCGAGGTTGTAGCCGTCTAAAGGGCGCCGAGCGAAAAGTGCTAAGTATCGGTGCTTGCTTATGGCGTCGCCGAAGGAAGAGCCGTTGTAGACACGGGAGTGTCGGAAGTAGCCCGTGCTTTGGTAGTGTTTTGCGAGCTGCGTGTTTTCGTGGGTCTTAGGGTTCGGTGGGGCATTCTCGACTATAGCGTAGGTTGGGAGAATACAGCGAATGAAGCGAGCTTGCTCTTGAACGAAAAGGCCGGCGGTGGCTGGAGTCGAGTGGCCATCATAGTCTTTCATGACGCTAAGGTGCTGGCATGGGAGAGTGAATACTGCCATGTCGAATCGCGGCATGCGAACTTTGCTGGTTTGGAGATCAGCATTGAGTTTCCGGAGATCTCCAAAATGCTGGGCGTCTGGGAACAGACGTTGCGCGTGAGCACGCATAATTGGGTTGATTTCGCAGGTGGCCACGACAATAATGCGTTGGTCGAATCGTTCGCGAAAAGACGCGAAACCCTCTTGGTGGAGTCCACCGGCAATGATGACGACGCGCAGCGGAGGCGGTTGCGTTGAGACGCGGAGGTCCGCGTTGCTAGTGAGTGCATACTCCAAGTAGGGGCTGGGCAGTCTGTAGGACTCTGTCAAGAAGGCTGAGTGAGCTTGTAGCCTAGCGAAGTCCAGCGAATGAAACTGCGAGCGAGCTTTGGCGACCTTTAGAGTGATGTTTTCGAGTTCATCCTTAAGAGGCATGTCACGGCGAGTGCGGAAGCTCACCACACGGTCGAAGGCAGTTGCAGGATGAGATGGCAGAGACAGGAGTCCATTTGATTGCCTGTGAGCGATAACTACAGCAGTGGTCCCTATATGGGATTTGTAGTCGTGGGGATCTCAAGTGGGATGAATCAGAAGCTCATAAAGATATGGCGAGTGTGTCAGCGGCGGGTCTGTTGCCTGAACATTGAGTGCCTTTAGCTGAGATGTAGCTATAACCTGCAATCCTGTTCGAAAATCTGGAACAACGAGGAAAACCAGATATAGTACATAGGCAGTGGAGCCTTTGGCGTCAGTTGATGAGAGATCTGCTGCCTGCAGATACAACGGCTTAACGCCGATGAAATTTCTGGTGAGTGTTCCGCGTCCCATACGCATAGTATGTTCGGAGATCCTACGTATAGTGTCGGGAACAAAGTTTGCCATTGTGCGGGTAAAGCAACAGGAAGCGCCTCCGTCAAGTAACAAGGATTCGGTGCCAGGTCCATTGCATCCATGTAGGGACTGAGTCTTCGTGTGAGACTTACGTGGAGTGAAGACAGTGGAGATAAAGCTCGCGACTGTGGAAGAAATAGTCGAGGATGTGGGGAACTTGTCCATCGGGAGACTTGGTGCCTGATTCATCAGGCGTTGGTTGGCGACACAGGCGTCGTCGGCAACCGTTACCGAAAAAGCTGGCTTTGGTGAAGAGCACGAATATAGTCTTGGTGACGTTGGACATAGTCCTCGATTGAATCTTCGGGTTGGACCTCGGGATCTAGATCATCGTGGAGGTCTAGTTGACCAGGGTCTTCGTACATGGAACCGTCGTCGATAGCGCCCCCTTCAGCTGAATCATCCGGCGAGGGATCGGCGGAGAGAAGCTGAAGTAGGTCGGCGGCGTCTTGATCTGCCTCAGAGATGAGGATCTCGTCGGAGATAGTTGTTATGGTTTTGGTGCGTGTTCCATGCGGTCCGGGTTGTTGGTGTAGCGCTGTCCGGCTTCACTGGGGTTGCGGATGTTCTGCAGCTTGCGTCGGACATCGCGAAGGGGGACCTCGAACCGCTGGTCAGGAGTGTGTTGCTTAGGAGGATGAGTATGTGTGGGGGAAGTGACCTTGCGGAGGTGCGGGTGTTGTCGTTTGTCAGGAGTGACACTAGGAACACGGGAATTGGGCTTCAGGGGGTGTTGCTTTTGCTTGGTAGGGGTGAGTGGTGGTGCCTTGAGCTTAGGACTGTCGTTGATGTCATAGTATGACGGTGAACGAGGATTTGGTGGCTTATGTGGCTTTTTCGCATGGCGGGATTGTTGTTTCTTGCGATAAGCGTGGAGTTGTTGGATAAGGGGGTGATCCTCGTCTGGGTCGAGCTGAGCTTCAGTGAGGAAAGCGTCGACGAGGTCGGCGTCGTCGGGAGAGTCCTCATCTTCATCCGGAGGAATTTCATCCTCGGGGGGTGAAGCGTCATCGTCATCTTCGGTGAGGTGTCTTTCGTGGGCAGACGACCGAAGTCAGTGACGAAGCGCAGAGGCTTGAAGTTGAGGCTTGGGTGGGGTTTGAGATGAGCCCAATGGTTGCGCTCGAAAGTGGAGATGACTGTGATGCGTGCAATCAGCTTCGGCAGGTGATCGTAGAGAACAGTAAAAATCACTGTGCCCTTGGTAGAGAATGGTGGCAGTGGTAGTGCCACTCTGCTTGGTCCTGTCTCTAACGACACAAAGAGCGGCACGGTGTTCGACACAGCGATTTGTTGGTGTTTAGGTGTGAGTGTGAGATAAAAAGGGGGGGGGGGTCCTAACCCTAAATGGAACTTTCTATCTCTACGCCCTCGCAGATTGAACTCGGTGATGAGCGAAATCTGGAACAAACAAAACAAATGTCTGCCAGGGACAAATAAACGTTGAGCTGTGAAGAGGCTTGGAACGAGAAGTGTGCGAAGTGCATGGGAGAGATAGAGTAGAGCGGAGTAGCAGGCGAGTGTGAGTGAGAAAGGAGAAAGAGCGCGAAGTTGAACGTGGAATAGGTTGAGAAGGGAAGTAAAATGAAAAGGATATTGCAAGAAGATGTGCATAATCGAAAAGGAAAAAGGCATCGATCGTAAAGAAGAGGAAACGTGGAAGAAGATGCTAGGTGGGCTAATGGCGAAGTATGGCGAATTCTGTACGAGAGATCAAATCATCATCTTGTTCAGTGACTGATGAAAGAAGGATGTAACGACAATATCGTGAAGAATAAGCGAGTGTAACAGTGCCATAGTTAAAGTCGAGAGTCGCATGCACGAAGTCGTGGGTGTTCCGTGACATATGACGACGGTGCGTGCGGGTGGATAAATCAATCCTAAGTGGCTGGGGGATCCTCGTAGTAGAAAAGGTGGTCTAACTGATTGCAACAGTAGGGATCGTGGTCAGGCAGTCGTGAATTGTGCAGTAGACCAATGATTGATCGAAAGGCGAATAGTGAGAGTGGCCGTAGGGATGAGATTCTATTGTGACTAAAGTTGGGCTAGTAAAGGCAGCGTTGGGAATTCACTTCAGCAAGTGAACGTGAACCACTTCACCACGGTCGCAATTCTGGTGAAGTGATTTGAAGTGAACACGTCACCCCACGTGGCTAAAGTGAACCTTGGTGAAGTGAACGTCACTTTTTTTTTTTTTTTTTAGGGGGGGGCACGCCCCGTCAGTTCCGTGCCCCCCCGCCCGCTATTGCCTAGGTCGGGTGCTCTTAGTTTCATTCGCGTTTACGACCGAAGGAGGAATGACCGTGGATGGTGTTCTGTATTTCTTGTCTTAGGCGACGTGAACGACCTCGGTATCTTCGTCTTGTTCTTCCTCATCAGACCCCATCTCCGCAGAGTCTTCGGGGGTGGTGCTTCCGGCGTTTTTGAACTTGGTCTCGGCGAGATCGCTATGCTTGATCCGGGCCGCCGCAACGAAATTCTTCTTTATGTGCAGTAGGGCAACTTTGTCCGTTTCGTCCGCGCCGAGCAACACGTTTCTCTGGTTTTTATCATGCAGATTCGCCGGGCGTGTTCGACGTCAGCATCGACATCGGCTTTTTCTTGTGCTTCTCCTTCTGTTCCGCGTTTTCCTCCTCATCATCAACATTATCCTCCACATCCGGTAGCGCGGCTCGACTTCGCTCATCAGACGGGTCAGGGTCAGGCCGTCAGCCAAAGTGCTTGAATATGAAGTGAACACTGGACTTCGGACACAAAATTTCGGTGAAGTGAAGTGAGGTGAAATGAAGTGAAGTGAACCAAATTCAGTGAACCTAGTGAAGTGAGCCCAGTGAATTCCCAACACTGAGTAAAGGTGTGACGATGTGACTAAGCGACAGCGTTATCCCATGAAGAGATATGACCATTGAACCAAATCGGTTTCGACATGGCAAGGTAATCGTCGTGGTGATAGCGAGCAAGGCGGAGTTGTTCCTGGAAGATGAGAGAACCAGAATTGCCTGTCACATACGTGTCGAAGCTGTCGTCCGGAGTGTAACGTGGGGCAGCTGAAGTAAACTATGAGCGTCTAAAGTAATATGCGGATAATCGTAGCGCGATGATGATATCGGGATAAAGTTGTCTGGGGGTGGCCATAAATATGAAAACTCCAAATTTGCTGTAGACTTGGAGTTGTGATCTGATGGGAGTCGCCAGTTGCTATCATCGAAAGATGATTGCACTGGGGCTGAGGTTTGCGAGTGTATCGCGTATGATGGTGGATACAGGCGTGTGTCCTGTGCAGAAGAGTCGGTGCCCTGTGCATAAAATGCCGAAGAGTTGGGCAACAGAAGAAAATGCCTGAAGGCGATGGACTGTTCGAAGATATTGTCCTTGCCTGGGGAAGAGTTGACTTCGAAGGTATGGTCGGAGTCGCATCTTTCGTGTTCTATTCGGCAAAGCAATCCTGAGTCGTGACAATCGACTGATCCAGTATTCATTTCATATCCGGAGTCGTTTTCACCAGAATCAAACTTCCCTTGATGTACAAGCGCTAGGGAGCGTGGTGCATCCCTGGTGAATCGTGCAGTGACTGAAAGGGGAGACATTCGACAGAAGGGTGTAGTTGATATGCGAGAGCTGTACAGTATACAACGCGTAGGGAGCGTACGTTTCAAGAGAGGATTAATCTGTGGACGGGGGATGTCCGAAGAATGAACATGATGTGAGGTAATGTCCATAATGCGAGAACTGTCCGATAAGGGGTCATGCGAGACTGTGGCTAGCAGCGAGTGTGCGGGAATGAAGGAAGAGATAGGCATGGCAGTTGACTTCCCTTGATTCGTAACACAACTGGGTGGGGCTAGCGGTGTGCGGCAGTGACATCCGGTAGAATGCTGAGAGCAGAGCGCGTGTCCAACCTGTGGAGATTGGGGGTTATCCTCGCGGGTGCTACGGAAAGTGTCGACTGGGTGCGAATCGCAATGGCGGCTGTTGGGCTCAGAGTTCTGCAAGATGGAACCTGCATTGTGAACGGAGAGGAGCGAACCGGGTGCGTCATAAGAGCGTAATACGCGAGTGCAGTCTGAGCTGTGTCCGAAGCAGAATTCTGACAGTAATGTCGACAGATGCGAAACATGATCAGAACTGGGCGAGGATGTCGCGTGAAGTTGTGTTGTAACCGAACCATAGTGGTGCAGAGCTTCAACGTCAAGCATAGTGCTGGGAGGGACGTTAAAAGAGGTGAGCAAAGGACTCTGCGTGCGGCTATCATTTAGTGGCGGGCATTTGTTGCGCGAGACTGGCGATAACTGCGACATGTGGCGTTGGCGTGACAGAACTTCGTTTGCATATGGCAGCATGCAGGATAAAATCGAGCGAGCTGAAACTTGAGAGGTGTGACCTGCAAGAGACTGACGGAAGAGCGTGGGAGGCTCGGAATTGCATTGATGACGGAACTTAGTGTCATCACAAATCGTCGGGGATTGGATCGTCGGGAGTCGCGTTGAAGCGGGGAGGAACGACGAGTGCTCATCAGGTCTTGGCGTGTGACAGAGGTCCTTAGAAAGAGGGACTTCGGTACGTGCCTTGAAGTGAGTTCCGATGTAGCCAGAGTAGCCATAGGAGACATGACTGATACGAATCGAAACGAATCTTGTCGGCGGTGGAAAACGAATGCGCCCTCGTAATTCGAACTGGGTGAAATCTTCGAATTGCCGGTGAGGCGGAGAGACCGTGGTTGCGGAACGAGCGCAGAGCCGGGCGGCGGTCGGAGGGGGCGCGTCAGCGGTGGCTGAGACGACAGTGTTCTGCTTATCCTGAACCAAAAGGTGTTCGGGCATCGTACTGTGCGACAAGCGAGCGTGCATCTCAGTTGACTGTGAGTGTACCATGAGGATGGCGCAATGTTGGTAGTCTAAACCGAGAGGGGCGGTGAGCGTGCCGTCGCGAGTGCATAGGAGCCTGTGCGGTGTCTGGGCTGTAATCGGAATATGACGTATGACGTCATACAAGGCGATGGGAGCTGAATCAGACGTGATGGGACTGGCTAGTAGTGCCGGGAGCAGCATGTCGGGGGTAACGCTCAGAGATGAGGGTGGAACGCAGTCCACTTCTATCTTGGTTGCCGTGTGTGGCGGTACTATGAGCGTAAACATCTGACATGAAGTAAATGCTTGTGTCCCAAACGAGAATGCGGGTATAGTCGCATGGGATGGTCGCATCTTGTCTCTGCTGCAGTCAAAAGCTCTGGAGGAAACCAATGGAGAAACCATGAGCACATGGGTGGCGTCTGGTGGCCAAAGTTTCTGTGGGATTGGCTGAGGTGACTCCAAAGTAGGATTCCTTCTTGGGTATGACTCAAGCGTTGCGATGAGTTCATGCTCGAGATCATAGTCGTCCAATAGATGACGTGAGGTGATCGCGAATGAGCGATGCGTCGACCTGGTGTCAGGGGAGACCGAGGTGGTGCAGTGACCTGCCTGGCTGAGGTAGCCGTGCTGGTAAGATTCCAGCGGGTGCGCATAACTCTGGAGAATGCTGACATTGGCTTGTGCCTGATCTGCAGTCGTGCAGGGAGGCGAGATCGTCTGTGCTAATGCGGATTGCAGCGACAGGGACGGGTCAGGTGCCTGGGAGGCTGGAAGGCGGCCTTTGTCTTCCAGAGGCGAAGGGAACAAGCAAAGCTGTAGCTTCATCTCGTCGTGATCAGATAGGCGCAATGAGCTTGTGCGCGTGATCGTGGTGCGCTTACCTGTATCTTCATGATGTACCTGTGTGTCCTGCGGTGGTGCTTCTGCGAGCGGGACATATCTGAAGGACTGATCCATCGGATGGGGTGCATCAGCTATGAATGAGACAGGAGCCAGTAGCAGTGCAAGGTCGGGTGACAGAACGTGTGCGTGGTCGAGCAATTGAGCGTTGGACCTGGGCATCGTCTGCATAGTCTGGAACCGTGCTGTGCAGTTGGTTTGCATTGTCTCGTCTGCTACATCAATGGGCTGATTGGTGTAGTTAGCTTTTGTGGTCTTATTTTTCGTCTTGTCATCCAATAGAGACTGCGAGATAGTAGTCGTTGCTATGTGCGAGACTAGAAGTAGCTGTTGAGCAGCTGTGGAGAGCTGAGTGCTTTCTTGTCTGGCAGTTTCTGTGGCTGTGGAGTTCCAGAGACATGATTGCGCAGCGTCAGACGTCTTGGCATTGGGGATTGCCATAAAGTGACTCGTAAGTTCAAAGTCGGACGTCGGAGAATGCATCGAAAGACCTGTGAGGTCACCAATTGAAATACGCCCTCGTAAGGCGTGCGCGACGTTGTGCGGGCGCGATCGACTTATGTTGGTGATCGGAAGGTCGTGAGACACGTGGCGGCGCGGAGCGTCGGTGGAAATGACGAGTGTCTTGGTGTTAAAGGCGGTGACGCGGAGAGCATCGAGAAGCGTGTCATGCTCCAAGAGCAAAATCGCGTGATGCGAGTGGTCCGAAGTCAGTGCCAAAAGGGGTGTTGTTCGCGGCTGACCTGTCTGCAAGGTAGTGCAGATGGGCGCGTGAGTTGAGATCCCGTGGTGGAGAGTATCCGGCCTGGAATGCTTGGGGTCCAGTGCGGGAAATCGAAAAGGGGGATCGCCGAAGGAGAGTGCAGTAGAACCAAGGGCGATGGAAGGGTCAGTCATGCTGGGTGCATCCTCAATGGCGGAGATGCGGGGACCAGAGCAGTGAGTGCCGTAGTGACCAGGGTTGCCCATAGGCGTGTAGTGCATTCGAAGGTGCGGGCATGTGACATGCGTCCTCGAATGAGGAGTGACGTGCCGAGCGATAAGACGCTTTTGAGGGAGGCAACGTGCGTGACTTGGGTGCATGTTTGTGGTGGAGCCGGCAGCTGGCGTGGAACATTTGTTGTACATTCCAGTTATGCGAAAATGCTGACAGAAGCGGTTCAGGTGGAGCGAGTCTGTGCATTGTGCGCGGAGAATGTCTCCTGAGAGCGCAACATCGATTTTCCGGAGGCAGCGCAAGCGTGTGGCGTCCAGAAGAGAGCTATGCAAGGGGACATAAAGGACCGAAGTGGTCGCAATAGAAGCGTGCATAGTTTGCGGCTGATCGGGCCGTTCAGAACTCTCGAAATCTTTGTCTGTTACTGCAGCCATGGGGAAGGCTTTCCAGAAGCTTGGTCGCGGTGAGACATAAGGGTCGGCAGCCGAAAGGAGTGCGTCCTCTGACTGAGAGTTGAAGAGCGGGTGATCATGGGCTGCGACTGATGCTCGTGCGAAGACATCCGTCGAATCGTGAAATGGTGATTGCGGACGGGTCCATGCAACCTGCTGAGCAGTGTCATCCAGTGCATCCGGCCGAGAAGGTGGATGGTGGGTGCAGCAGCGAGCGCCGGTGAGCGGCAGTGCGCGCCTGTCGTTGGGGAGAGAAGGCAGCGAGGTGGAACCAGCTTCGAAGTGATCGGGAGCGGCTGATCGAGAGATATCGAACAAGGCGGGAGTGCCTTGTGAATCTGAGATGATACCTGCAGGTGCGGTGAGTTCCTGCGAGTATGTTGACGGTGGGGCCGTTGACAGCGTGTCTTGTCCTTGTGGATACGGCATTGCGGGGGCATTGATGGTGCTTGGATCAGGCGGCTGATCTGGAATGGTCGAGGAGACCATCATCGAGGCTAGTGAAGTGGGTCTTGCTTCTTCGCTGTATGCATCATACCAGGAGGCTGAATCCGAGGGGTTGTTGTCAGTAGCCTGCGGCTCTTGTGCCTGGGCCATTGAATACGGTGGAGCCATGGGTCCTTGAGTGTGCTTGCCATAGTCGATGTACGCGTAATACTCGGGAACATCTCGAAGTGTCTTGTTCTTTGACTTGTTGAAAGTGGGAGCGAGGTAGCTTGGTGTTCTTTCGGCAAGACTGCTTCCTGGGCCGTTGTGCCCGAAGAGAGAAGAAGCCCTTGTGCATGTCTTGGCAGCATGATGGTGATCATGACCATCAGGGAGAGAGCTGTCTGTTGATAATTCGGAATTTGTCGACTCTTGATCTACGTTGTTGTGCTTCTTGGTTTCGCTTTGCACGTCGACAGGACTGCTGTCGAGACCGTTGTGCCCAAAGAGAGAGGAAGTCTTGATGCATGCTGTGGCAGCTTGATGGTCGTAGATAGAGCTGTCTGTTGCTGATTCCGAAGTTGTCGAATCTTGATGTTGGTGGTCTTGTTTCTTGGTGTGACTTTGCACGTGGAGAACGTCGCCGGTGGTAGGGGTACGGTCGCCGGTGTTGGATGTACGCCCTCGCAACTCGGACGCGGGGATGTGGTCGAGTTGGAATGAACCAGGTGGCTGAGAAGGCGAGCGGGTGCAAAGGGGTTCAGGGGGTGCCAGAGAGGCGAAGAGTGATTTGGCAGAGGAGGGGCCAGAGATGGCGGGGGGTTGAGAACAGATAGGCGGAGCGGGTGGTGAACCAGGAGAACCAGGTCCGGGGCATCCGTGGAGGTGGTGATGATACTCGGGGAGAATCGGGAGAGAGGCATTGGAGGTTTGTTCGGAAGGGGATGAAGGTAGGTGGTGAATGGGGAAAGGAGGTGAAAGATGCGATGCAGCATCTTGGGTGGGGTGGGTGGCATCCAAGGAGGTAAGAATGGTGTGGAGGACGGCGTTGGTTTCGAAGTGGGAGTTGCGAATGTCAGCGTGGGCAGTTTCGAGTGCCTTGAACTGGGTGTGTGTGAGATGGAGTTCCGCGTGGGTGGAGACCAATTCGTCAGCTTGGATGGCGAGCTGGGCAGTGGCGAAGGCTAAGGCAGCGTCGGTTATGGTGAGTTTGGCGGCTGTGGAGGACAAAGCGTCGTCCTTGAGAGTGAGCGTGGCCTTGGTTGCGGCCAAGTCGGCGGTTTGGGAGTGGAATGCAGCCTGAGTGGTGGCCAACTCGCGTTGGAGCGCAGACGGAGGTGCATTGGAACTTCGAGAAAGAAGGTGGAGTGTTGCTTGGGTGGAGACGGGGGAATGGTCGTAGCCGTGGAGTGCGTAATCACGCGGGTGGAGATGAAAATCGGGGGGACAGCGACTTTCGAAAGGTGATGAAGGTCGGTCAGGAGGGTCCGATGGTTGGGCGGCAGTAGCTTGAGCCGCGGAAGGAGCTGGGGTAGTAATGGAAGTGCCAGGGCCGTCGTGGCCGTAGGTGGCATGGTCTTGTGGGTGGAGATGAAAGTCTTGAGGAGAGTGACTTGCGGAAGATGATGGATATCGGACAGGAGGGTCCGACGGTGGGGCGGCAGGAGCTTTAGCCGCGGTGGGGGCTTGGTCAGGGATGGCGGTGCCGGGGCCGTCACGGCCGTAGGTGGCATGATCATCAGAAAGAGAATGAGTGTTACGGCGAAGGGGATGACGAGGATGGTGGGGATCTTGTATAGATGGTGAAAGGGGAGTCGCCGATAGTGGGGAGTTAGGCTCCAGTGAAGGAGGTGGAGGCTCCGGTGGGGTTGGTGGAGTGAAGGGAGTAATGTTTAGTGGTGGTGGTGGTGGAGTGTTCAACATCGCTGGTGCGATATTCGAACAAGGTGGAGTGTCCTCGTGAATGTGGGGTGTGCCAGGTTGTGGAGTAACCTTGGCTATGCCTGGGTCCGGAGGGAAGGCAGTGGGGTCTGAGGCTTTGCCGTGGGGTGTTTGACATCCTGTGGGGTGGACGGCAGAAGGTGGGTGTTGGCCATGTTCGAGAACGTGTCGAACAGCAGGAGGGGGGGTGACCATCGAGATGATCGGGTCTTGGGTCGCGACTTCGTGAGAAGTTTGCTTGAGGGGGGTTGCCGTATGAACGGCTGGTGGAGAAGCCTGTTCAAGTTGCTCGTCCTGGTCGAGTTGCTCGTCTTGAGCTTCTATTCTTGCGGCGAGCGCAGCATGTTCGGCAGCGTGTTTGGCTCTGAGATTAGCAAAAACAGTGTCGATCCGATTAAAGAAATCATATAGGAGCTGTTGCCAGAGAGCCTGGGGCTCTTGTGGTGTAGCGAATTGCGTCGCTGATTCCAGACTCGGGACTTGTGGGTCGTGAGTCGCCATGTTGTCGGGGTTGCGTTTTGCGCGCTGTTGTTGGTTGCTTTCATACTTTTTCACACTTTTTCACCAGTAGCAAGCGATGAGACTTGACTACGGTCTTGGAAACTCCAGGAACTTCAGGAGATTGCTCTTACCTGGAAATCCTGGGTCTTTGTCCGAGACGTCGATCGAGATCGATGTCTTTCGGAGGACGTTTCTCTACCAGTTCCGGACTGGGTTCTAACCTAGAGAACAGTAAAAATCAGCGTTGACCCTTTACTCTACAGAGTCAAACAAATGGAGTAAAAACGGGATTCGAACTCGATACCAGGGACCTAGGCGCACCACATACCCGGAAATCGTCTTCGTCCACACTCCCCAGGCTACACTCTCAGCATACAAATCGACCACCAGGATCCGAATTCGAGACGTACGTACCGCACCCTTCCCAGATTCTCGCTCAAACTTCTTCGCTCTCTCCCAGACTACAACGCTCTCACTGATGCCAAGAAGAAAACATTTTATAAATAGCAACGCTTGGGGCACATACATAAGCAAAAGAACAGAAAGTAGGCCGCGGGTGAAGCGTTTTGAAATAGAGTGACTCACTGACACACGTTTCCCAATTAATTATTGTGGCTAGTAAAGCCAAGTCGGGTTTTTTCCGGCCTTTTTCTCGGGGGGCAAGCCCCCCGAACCCCCCGACAATTGGGGGGCTCTGCCCCCCAAACCCCCCGCCGGGGGACACCCCCGGACCCCCCACCGCCTCGACGGCCGCCGCGTCTCGGGAGCCGACCAAAAACGCCGTCGCCACGCCGTGGAAATTCAGT
The DNA here is from genome assembly GCA_029834535.1 of Chrysophaeum taylorii. Classification (NCBI taxonomy): domain Eukaryota; class Pelagophyceae; order Pelagomonadales; family Pelagomonadaceae; genus Chrysophaeum; species Chrysophaeum taylorii. Next base: position 2,577 of record JAQMWT010000603.1, on the reverse strand, counting down.
GTTCGGTTGTTGAAGATTTCTGCGTAATTTTTCGTTCTTGGGTTAGGGTGTGTACCGTTTTCCTTGCTTTCCGTTGCTTCCTTTCCGTTGCGCGAAGCGTAATGGGGGTACTAGTAAAGCCAAGACGGGTTTTTTTCGGCCTTTTTCTCGGGGGGCAAGCCCCCGGAACCCCGGGAATGGGGGCTCTGCCCCAAACCCCCGCCGGGGACACCCCGGACCCCCACCGCCTCGACGGCCGCCGCGTCTCGGGAGCCGACCAAAACGCCGTCGCACGCCCTGGAAATTCTGTGTTTTCGGTTCTTGAAGATTTCTGCGTAATTTTTCGTTCTTGGGTTAGGGTGGGTACCGTTTTCCTTCCTTTCCGTTGCGCGAAGCGTTCTGGGGGTTAGCGTTATGCGTGTTTATTTTCGGCTTTGCGTTTTTTTCGGATGGACTATGTGATGGCGGATGGTCGCTTTCTTTATTGGAGTATTTCCTTATAGACAACATTTTGGTGTAGGCGCCGAGGTGGCGGCGGGCGTACTGAGGAGGAGGGCGTGGCGCATAATCCATGGATAGCGGACGCGCCGTCGCGGTCGACGGTCCAGAGGTTCTCGCGGCGAGGACGGCCGCAGCGGGAAGAGCGAGGCGTGGCCGTGGAAGCGGGCTTCGCCGTAGACGCGAGCGGGGAGGTCTTCGTCTCCGTGGGCGATGGCCAGAGCGCGGCCACGGGCGGTCGTCGTGGACGCGCGCGGGCGCGCGGCCGGTCGTCGGCGCGTCTCGTCGCGGTCGTCGGCGCGTTGTTCCTGGTCTTCGATCCGTAGGCGCTCCAGCAGCAGGACGCGAGGTTTGCGATGGCCAGAACGCGGCCAGTCCCAGGACGTGGCGCGACCACCGTCGACCGAAGCGAAATCGCGGACGCGTCGAGGTCGACGACGCCTCGACGAAGGCCGCGACTTTACGGCGAGCCGATGTGTCGCCCGCGGGGGAGAGTCCGAGGCCGCGGTCGCGACGGCGGTGGCCGCTCGCAGCGGCGACGAAGACGCCGGCACGCATCGTATCGAAGCGCTGGCGGACGCGTCGAGCTCCGACGATCGGCGCCGCGGAGTTTTTTTTCGGGTTGGTCGACTGGACGTCAACCCGCGGGCGAGTCCGAGTCCGCGGTCGCGACGGCGGTGGCCGCTCGCAGCGGCGACGAAGCCGGCGGCACGCATCGTATCGAAGGTGAAACGATGTTCGATCCACCGAGTCGACGGTCGAGTCTCGTTCGGTCGCGCGCGTTCTCGAGGACGTCCCGTCGGAAGAGCGAGTCGTAGCCGTGGAAGCGGGCTTTGACCGCAGACGCGAGCGCGGCAAGCCCTTCTCGATTTCGGTGGCCGGTCGCAGCGGCGACGAAGACGCCGGCACGCATCGCGCGTGTACCGAAGAGTTCGCGCGCAAAAAAGGCGAAATCGCGTCGCATTTTTGCGCGCGCCAGAACCCCGAAAGAACATCGAAAGAAAAACCCCGGCATGCCATGCCGGCGTCGAGGCTCGCGTAGCTTCTCGGGGGGCAAGCCCCCCGAACCCCCCGACAATTGGGGAGCTCTGCCCCCAAACCCCGCCGGGGACCCCGGACCCCCACCGCCTCGACGGCCGCCGCGTCTCGGGAGCCGACCAAAAACGCCGTTCGCACGCCGTGGAAATTCTGTCTTTCGGTTCTTGAAGATTCTGCGTAATTTTCCGGTCTTGGGTTAGGGTGGGTACCGTTTTCCTTCCTTTCCGTTGCGCGAAGCGTTTATTTGATATGGGGGTTAGCGTATATGTTTTGTTTCTTTTTTTAGCCTGTTTAGAATTTTCGGCTAGCGAGTTGTGAGGATGGGATATATGTGGATGAGGATGGCCCCGATTTCTTTTAATGGAGAATTCCTCATAACCCATAGGACAATTATTTGGGTGTAGGCGCCGGGGTGGCGGCGGGCGTACTGAGAAGGAGGGCGTGGCGCAGAACGCGGCCAGTCCCTCGACCAAAGCGAAATCGCAGTCGCAGACGCGTCGAGGTCGACGACGCCTCGACGAAGGCCGCGACTTTACCGAAGCCTTGTCGCCCGCGGGGGGGAGTCCGAGGCGACCCCGGTCGCGACGCGGTGTGTTCGCCAGCCGGCGACGAAGCGGCGGCAAGCATGCGTCGTATCGAAGGTGAAACGGTGGCGATCACCGAGGCGAGGGTCGAGCTCGTTCGGTTCGCGAGCTCGTTCTGAGGACGTACCCCCCGTCGGAAGATAATCGAGTCGTAGCCGTGGGAAGCGGGCTTGGACCGCAGGACGCAGAGCGCGGCAAGACACCCATTTCTCGATGACGGTGGCGGTCGCAGCGGCGACGAAGACGCCGGGCAGCAGCCATTCGCGCCGTACACGAAGATGTTTGTTATCGCGCGGAATAAAGTCGAAAACGCGCCGCCGCGCATTTTTTTGCGCGCGCCGAACCGAAAGAACATCGAAAGAAAACGCCGGCATGCCCATTGCCGGGTCGAGGATCGACGTCGCGTCCCCCTGGCTCGAGCGCGTCCGTCCCGTTTTTGCGGGCGAAGGTCATCGCCCGTCGCACGCGACAAGTAAGT
>JAQMWT010000602.1:0-39169 GCA_029834535.1 Chrysophaeum taylorii | reverse complement strand
GTAAAGCCAAGTCGGGTTTTTCGGTTTGGGCAAGCCCCGAACCCCTGAATGGGGCTCTGCCCCCAAACCCCCGCCGGGGGACACCCCCGACCCCACCGCCTCGACGGCCGCCGCGTCTCGGGAGCCGACCAAAAACGCCGTCGCACGCCCTGGAAATTCTGTCTTTTCGGTTCTTGAAGATTTCTGCGTAATTTTTCGTTCTTGGGTTAGGGTGTGTACCGTTTTCCTTCCTTTCCGTTGCGCGAAGCGTTCTGGGGGTTAGCGTTATGCCTGCTTATTTTTTGCGGATGGGATTCGCGAGATGGCGGATGGCCGCTTTATTGGAGTATTCCTATAGACAATATTTTTGGTGTAGGCGCCGGGTGGCGGCGGGCGTAGTGAGAAGGAGGGCGTGGCGCATAATCCATAGATAGCGGACGCGCCGTCGCGGTCGACGGTCCAGAGGTTCTCGCGGCGAGGACGGCCGCTGCGGGAAGAGCGAGGCGCCGCGAAGCGGACTTCGCCGTAGACGCGAGCGGAGGTCTTCGTCTCCGTCGGCGATGGCCAGAGCGCGGCCACGGGCGGTCGTCGTGGACGCGCGGGCGCGCGTCCGGTCGCCGCGCGCGGCGGCGCGCCTGTCGCGGTCGTCGCCGCGGTTGTTCCTGGTTCGATCCGTAGGCGCTCCAGCAGTAGGTCGCGAGGTTTGCGATGGCCAGAACGCGGCCAGTCCCAGGACGTGGCGCGACCACCGTCGACCAAAGCGAAATCGCGGTCGCGGACGCGTCGAGGTCGACGACGCCTCGACGAAGGCCGCGACTTTACGGCGAGCCGTTGTCGCCCGCGGGGGAGAATCCGAGGCCGCGGTCGCGACGGCGGTGGCCGCTCGCAGCGGCGACGAAGACGCCGGCACGCATCGTATCGAAGCGCTGGCGGACGCGTCGAGCTCGACGATCGGCGCCGCGGAGTTTTTTTTTCGGGTTGGTCGACTGGACGTCAACCCGCGGGCGAGTCCGAGTCCGCGGTCGCGACGGCGGTGGCCGCTCGCAGCGGCGACGAAGCCGCCGGCACGCATCGTAACGAAGGTTAAACGGTGGTCGATCCACCGAGTCGACGGTCGAGTCTCGTTCGGTCGCGCGCGTTCTCGAGGACGGCCCGTCGGAAGATCGAGTCATAGCCGTGGAAGCGGGCTTTGACCGCAGACGCGAGCGCGGCAAGCCGTTGTCGATTTCGGTGGCCGGTCTCAGCGGCGACGAAGACGCCGGCACGCATCGCGCGCGTACCGAAGAGTTCGCGCGTAAAAAAGGCGAAATCGCGTCGCATTTTTGCGCGCGCCAGAACCCCGAAAGAACCCCGACAGATAAGATGGAGCCCCGATGCCGGCGTCGAGGCTCGCGTCCCTGGCTCGAGCGCGTCGTCCCGTTTGCCGGACGAAGGCTCCATCGCCGTCGTCAACCTTCAACCTTCAACCTTCAAAAAGATCGGCCGAGGGTTTGTATAGCAAACAAGTGCAGGCCAGTAAGTTCACCTAGTCCCAATCTCTAACCCCAGTAAGTTCACCTGGTCCCAGTAAGTTCACCTGGTCAGTAAGTTCACCTAGTCCCAATCTCTAACCCCAGTAAGTTCGGCGTAAACCCACTCGTGCTCACACCCACTCACCCCACTCTCCTTCGAGCTCGTCGCTCTCACCTCCGCCAATCTAAGCCGCTTTTATCCGTACACGCCGCTAGCCTTTGCGTTCACTCTAAACCCCTGTAAGTTCACTTGGTCCCAGTAAGTTCACCTGGTCACTTAGTTCACCTAGTCCCAATCTCAAACCCCAGTAAGTTCACCTGGTCCCAGTAAGTTCACCTACCGTGCGCGTGTAGACGCCGGGAGGGGGCTTATCGGTATTGCGCAGCACGTGTGGGGTAGGGTGGAGTCGTCGACCAAGAAGAGGATATCCTCGGGGTTGCCGATCGACAGAGAGCCACGTAGAGCTGGACGTGGCAGAAGACGGGCTTGGGAAGAGGACGCCGACCTCGCGGGGCGTCTGGCCCTGGCTCTTGGTGATCGTTTGGCGTCGGCGGGCCTTATGGGATACAGGTTGGAGAAGCCTCGGTGACAACGACACGATCGATCATGTACCCGGTACCGTTGCAGTGGCCGTGCGACGGGTCGAGGTTGCGAAGACTTTAAGCTCGCGATCAAAGTCAGCATGCCGTTGGTTGTCAGGGAGTTGAAAACTCGACTGTAAAGAGCGAGGCGTCGTCTTCCGACCCAGCCTAGTCAGCCGAAAAGAACTCCGACGCCTCGTCTCCGGGAAAAAAAGGCCGCGGTCATGCGCGCGTTGTCAGCATCGACAACATCGTTTCGACGGGGCGTGAGAATGGCGCGCTGAAAGAGCCGCCGCGGGTCGTGGAAACAGTCTGCGAGGTCGCCGTAGACGGCTTGGAGGATCAATGGCTGGCTCGCGCGCCTACCTGATCCTTACCCTAAATCGAGGGACAAACAAACAAACAAACAAACAAACAAACAAACAAACAAACAAACAAACAAACAAACAAACAAACAAACAAACAAACAAACAAACAAACAAACAAACAAACAAACAAACAAACAAACAAACAAACAAACAAACAAACAAACAAACAAACAAACAAACAAACAAACAAACAAACAAACAAACAAACAAACAAACAAACAAACAAACAAACAAACAAACAAACAAACAAGAAAGAAACAAACAAACATCTGTCGATTAGTAGTTAGGATAGCAAAAAAGAATGAATAAGGGTAAGGGTTTTTTTCTTCGAATTACTCTCGATTTATTAAGACGACCACCAGGATCCGAACTCGAGACGTACGCAGCGCACCCTCCCCAGATTCTCGCTCAAAGTTCGTCGGTCTCTCCCAGAACACACAACACTCTCACGCACTCCCAGAAGAAAACATTTTATAAACAGCAACGCTTTTGGCACATACATTAGCAAAAGAACAGAAAGTAGGCCGCGGGTGAAGCGTTTTGAAATAAATCGGCTTTACAAAACGCAGATTTTCTCGGGCCGTTTCGAGCATACATGCTCGTTTGAACAGAAAGTATAGTTCCGGCAATCTCGAGTGACGGACGGACACACGTTTCCCAATTAATTATTGTGGATTGAAATAAATCGGCTTTACAAAACGCAGATTTGTCGGGCCGTTTCGAACATACATAGGCAAAAGAACAGAAAGTATAGGTCCGGTAATGTGCTGTCACACACTGACTGACGTTTCCCAATTAATTATTGTGGACTAGTAAAGCCAAGTCGGGTTTTTCCCGGCCTTTTTCTCGGGGGGCAAGCCCCCCGAACCCCCCGGGAATTGGGGGGCTCTGCCCCCCAATTCGAAGATTGAGGCGTGGCCGTGGAAGCGGGCTTCGCCGTAGACGCGAGCGGGGAGGTCTTCGTCTCCGTGGGCGCTGGCTAGTGCGCGGCCACGGACGGTCGTCGCGGACGCGCGCGGGCGCGCGGCCGGTCGTCGGCGCGTCGGCGCGCGGCGCGCTCGTCGCGGTCGTCGCCGCGTTGTTCCTGGTCTTCGATCCGTAGGCGCTCCAGCAGTAGGTCGCGAGGTTTGCGATGGCCAGAGCCCGGCCAGTCCCAGGACGTGGCGCGACCACCGTCGACGAAAGCGAAATCGCGGTCGCAGACGCGTCGAGCTCGACGACGCCTCGACGAAGGCCGCGACTTTACGGCAAGCCGTTGTCGCCCGCGGGGGAGAGTCCGAGGCCGCGGTCGGGACGGCGGTGGCCGCTCGCAGCGGCGACGAAGACGCCGGCACGCATCGTATCGAAGCGCTGGCAGACGCGTCGAGCCGCCCGGCGGCGCGCCGCGCCGCGGAGTTTTTTTTTCGGGTTGGTCGACTTGACGTCAAGCCGCGGGCGAGTCCGAGTCCGCGGTCGCGACGGCGCTGGCCGCTCGCAGCGGCGACGAAGCCGCCGGCACGCATCGTATCGAAGGTCAAACGGTCTTCGATCCACCGAGTCGACGGTCGAGTCTCGTTCGGTCGCGCGCGTTCTCGAGGACGTCCCGTCGGAAGAGCGAGTCGTGGCCGTGGAAGCGGGCTTTGACCGCAGACGCGCGCGCGGCAAGCCCTTCTCGATTTCGGTGGCCGGTCTCGCAGCGGCGACGAAGACGCCGGCACGCATCGCGCGGTACCGAAGAGTTCGCGCGGAATAAAGGCGAAATCGCGTCGCATTTTTGCGCGCGCCAGAACCCCGAAAGAACATCGAAAGAAAAACCCCGGCATGCCATGCCGGCGTCGAGGCTCGCGTAGCGTCCCTGGCTCGAGCGCGTCGTCCCGTTTGCCGGGCGAAGGCTCCATCGCCGTCGCACGCGTCAACCTTACTTCAAAAAAGATCGGCCGAGGGTTTGCATAGCAAATAGCAAAAAAAAATGAAAAAGGGTAAGGGTGTTTTCCTTTGAATTAGTCGCGATTTTTTACGACCACCAGGATCCGAACTCGAGACGTACGTAGCGCAACCTCCCCAGATTCTCGCTCAAAGTTCGTCGGTCTCTCCCACAACACAACACTCTCCTGCACTCCAAGAAGAAAACATTTTATAAAGAGCAGCGCTTTTGGCGCATACATTAGCAAAAGAACAGAAAGTAGGTCGCGGGTGAAGCGTTTTGAAATAAATCGGCTTTACAAAACGCAGATTTTGTCGGGCCGTTTCGAACATACATAGGCAAAAGAACAGAAAGTATAGGCCCAGTAATGTGCTGTCACACACTGACTGACGTTTTCCCAATTAATTATTGTGGAAGGAAGAAGAAGGGTAAGGAAGAGATCACGTCCTCAACGGACGGATAAGGGTAAGAGGCAGCAGATTTCTCTTTCGCACAAACACCTCGTATAGAGTGCTTAACACAAAAAAAAACGCGCACAAGGTCTTGAGTTCGCGCGCAGCCAAAATCCCTCGACTATGTACGTTGCGCGATGCTATCTCGTGCGCGCGTCCTCAGGCCACCGATGCGTAGAGTGGCAGGCGTGAGTTCCGGGACATTAGCTATATTCAGTGGTGTGCTATTTGCACACGTGCATAGAGCCTGCTAAATAAAATCAAGTCCGCACGTAGCGCGATCGGGAAAACTACGCGGGTATCTTCGATAAAGCGTGCGTCATTTTCGCTTGCATGTGCTCGTGCGTGTGCGCGCACACATAAGAGCGGAGTGTGTTGTCTCAGTCTTACACTAGTTCGTCTATTACATCATAAGGAAACGACCAGAAGTAGAACGACGGCAGAGGACGAAAGATGCCAGAGTAGAAGTGAGAAAGTGGAGCGAGACGGGGCCCAAGTTTAGTTTTGATTGCTCGAGTGTTGTATCTCCTGCTGGAGCTGCTTGAGGAGGATTTTGGCCTTGGGAGAGATCGCTATGGGTATTTTGACTTTGATGGTGACGTAGTGGTCGCCTCGACTGGACTTTTTATTGAGCATGGGCACGCCCTTGTTCGCGAGTTTGATCTTGTCGCCTGGCTGAGTGCCAGGGGGGACAACGAAAGCGGTGCTGCCATCAATTGTGGGCGACGTCGTGGTGGTTCCAAGGATAACATCGACAACATCGAGCTGAATTTGGGAGTAAACGTCAAGGCCGTCGCGTCGTAGGTTTGGGTCCGGCTTCACGGCGATGAATATGTAGAGGTCGCCGCTGGGGCCGCCTCGCGTGCCGGCATCGCCCTCGCCAGCAACACGAAGCTTGACACCATCGTCGACACCACACGGAATGTTGACCGTGACTTGCTTGCTCTTGCGCTGAACACCCTGGCCGTTGCATGAACCGCAATACTCGTCAACCTGTTGGCCCGAGCCGCGGCAGGTTGGGCAGGTTGTCTGCGTCTGGAAGTTGCCGAGGGGCGTCCTCGTCACCTGCATGACGACGCCAGAGCCACCACACGTTCCACATGTGCGCACGTTTGACCCCGGCTTAACGCCCGACCCGCCGCAAGTCTCGCACTGCTCGAGATGTTGGATACGCACGCGCTCGCGCCCGCCAAAACACGCTGTGAGTAAATCGATTTCAAGGTCAGCCCGGAGGTCGTCGCCTGCACGTGGAGCAGAGCGTGACGAAGCCGCCGCACGCTGCCTCGTGCCGCCGCCAAAAAATGAATCAAATATGTCTTCGAGGTTAACCTCAACGCCCCCAGGCGGCGGGCCACCAGCGGCACCACCCACACCAACTTCGCCAAATCGGTCGTATCGCAAGCGCTTCTCTGGGTCACTTAGTACCTCGTATGCTTTCTGCACCTCCTGGAACCGCTGCTGCGCGTCGGGAGCCGGATTGACGTCTGGATGAAACTTACGCGCCGCATTCCGAAATGCCCGCTTGATCGCCGCCTGGTCTGCGCCCCGTGGCACCTCCAAGATTTCATAGTAGTTGCGGCCAGCATACACCACCCCACGACAACGACTCCATTCATGAGGCGACGACGATGAGCCTGCAAAATAGCACACCACGCGATCCCGGTGTCGCCGATATCGCGCACCGACCAATCCTCGACGCCAACAGCCGGCGATCCCTCCGTGCTCACCCTTCGCCAGTTTTAAGTTCCACCGCACACGGAAAAGAGAGCTGCTACAGCTGCTGCTGCGAACGCGCATAGTAAGCTGCAGACGCTGGGAACCCGCTACCAAGCCCCAACTTGCTGCTGGTGTCACCAAGACGGCCCACCAAACACATCTTACTCCTTGCATCGCCAAGTCACGGCTGCTTCGCTACGGCGGCTTAGTGACAGAGCGGGTTTTTAACTAACTAACTAACTTCAGACCTCCCGAGCATGGGAGCCAGGCCGGACAGGCAGGAGCCGATCCGGAATCACAGAGGAAAATCACGCAGTTGGGGCTGAGGCGAGGGACGAGGACTCGTTGATGACGGACCGCCACTGCGCGCGGTCTTGTGCGAAGTCGTGCAAAAGCGTCGCAGGCCGCAAACGTGTTTGTCCACGAACAATCGACCTGTCCGTCGCGTTCTGCCCAACCGAGCGAACCCCATCCCAGCGCGGACTTTCCGGGTGCTAACCGGCCAGCCCGGGAGGCGAGCAGGCACCGTCTCACTCCGGGACGGCCGGGGCCGCCGCAGGGAGCAAGCGTGTTAGGCGCCGTCCTCCATCGCAACCAACGGTTAGCGATCGCAGGGTTAGGAGCTATTTCATGAGCAGCTTTGTAGAAAAACTGAGTCAGCTTGACGTCATCAGCCATGGAGAGAGAGAGAAACTCTGACGTTGCAGCGCATATTTCGAAATCAGGATTAGCATCCTCTGGTTCTATCCCCGGCTTCTCCGGAGGACTGCTGCGCCGAGCGCGGCCGTGCGAGGTGGGAACACGTCGCCGACCCTCTCACCTTGGGCTACGACGCGCTCCGGGGCACATCGAGACCAGCGGCACTCGTTTCAAAGCCGTCGCGAAAATCCGTCCAAACCCTAGCTCGGCACGTTTGAGGCCGCCCCGCCCGAGCGCCGAGGGCCTCTAAGGAATACTCAAAGCCACGTCGTCGGGAGCTTCTCCCGGCCCTATCGGCGGCGGCTTTCCGTATAGGCTGCCCATTGTGACCCGCTACACCTGCTCAAGCACGTGCCATGCCGCGTTCGTTCGCTCTCGACAGAAAGGATCCGCTGGTGAAGGCAGTACTGGCCACCGGCACGCGCCGGCAAGTCTGGTCGGCCTGGCGCCTAATGAGGGCCCTCCTCGCACGCGACCGGTCGAAGAACCTCCGGCGGACGAGGATCGACTCCCTGAATTCGGCGCTTGGGCCGCGCCTGAAATCTGGTGAATACATCGAGAACGCGAATGACATCTACCGGCGCCACTAAGTTCTGAGCAAGGAGTGGCCTGTGCCTACGTCATCTTGCTGGAGGGATAGACGCTACATTGGCCGACCGGCCGAATTCCGTTTCCAGAGGTTACGAACGTGACGTTTTGGACCACCGACGGGCGAAAACAAGCCCGCAGCCTGTCGCGTGAGCCAGCGCTTGCGATTCTGCCGGCTCCAGCGCCCGCCCCGGCAGTCCCGGTCGTGCAGGGCACCGACACCGGCCGAGTTCGAAGCCCGTCGCCGACGCCGTCGTCCGGGAGCAAGCGACGCGTCCAACACGGCCGAAGCTACGCCACGCCGCCTCGCCAGAAGGGTCGAGCGAGTGGTCAGGAAGATGACGGCGAATACCGCGACGGCAACGAGATGGACGCGGAGTTGAGTTCGGAGGAGCTGCAAAAGCAGCTCTGTGATTATGAAGCTCTGGTGGAGACGCTACGCACGACAGTCAAGCGCCTGCATTGCGTGCTTGACGAGAAAGAGGACAAGATCGCTGCCCGGCAAGAAGAAATCCGTGGCGCACAGGCCGAACTTGATGCTGTTCGACTTGCGTACCAAAGCACCGATGCATGCTGGAGAAGAAGATGATGATGAGGCGGAACTGACACCCCAATGTCGATTAGAGCTTCTCCAACCACTTGTGCCTGCGCGCGAAAGCTTCCGCGAGGACGACATCGGCGACGCGACCTCCTCGGCGACTTCGCATCGAGACTCCCGGCGCACGAGCATTCGGCTTTGATGATGTTGCCGGATGAGGCAGCCAATGAGCAGTTTGTACATATTTACGAAATGCTGGGTGGTTTCGTTGTATACACAAGTGTCTCTGAAGGGAAGGATTTTTCGTCTGATGTGGCACCTTGGGGACAGAGAGAGAGAGAGGGTCTAGTTTTAAGTGTCCTGTTATGTACAAAGCTGGATGAACACAAGTGTATTAAGGGGTAAATGTCACATCACTGGTTCTTGAGGTCACATCACTGGTACCCAAAAAAGTGAGGCCACATCACTCGCACCCTAGGCAAATCACTGGTACCCCATTTATGCTTAGGTCACATCACCCGTACCCTAGGGACACATCACTCGTTCCCCGTCTCGCGGGCTCACAGGTACCAGTGATGTGTCCCGAACTGGTCTATAGTAACCAGTGATATGACCCATATTAGAAAAACGGTACAAGTGATGTGAGCAAGAAGCAACAGTTGATGGAACGAAGTTCAAATCAGACTTACGCCGGCAGTTTCGTATCTGTGCACCGTTGCCAGCGGACCTGCAGACGGGGGTGTGTGAGAGACGCGCGCTTTCTGCTGGTGCAGGTCCCGCCGGGTCTTGGACGGTCGGTAGACTCTCGTGAGGATGTCGGCGTCTCGGGAGAGCGTCGATAGCCTAATGAACATCTCGGACACATTCAGAGAACACGCAGCAGTTTTCGCGACTCAAATTGAAAGCCCAGCTTCCGACGACGACGAGGAGAACGGAGGGCCCGAGGATGCGCTGCGGAGCGGGGGCGCTGAAGGAGTCTCGGCGACGGAGCGCAAAGCGGTGCGTCAAAAGGCCAGGACCGAAGTCATCAAAGCCGAGAACGCCCGACACGAGGGCTTGAACCGGCCGATGCCGCGAAAACTGGCGCAAATCCCGCACGACGAGAAACTCGAAGTCGGCAAAGTGTACCCGAGTCGGGCCCAAACAGAACTTCAAGCGACTGAATTGGCTGCGAGGGACAGCAAGGTCCTGCTCGCGAATGGCCCACCGGTTCAAAGGCTCGCCTCGGGCATTAACATGAAGCAGACGAAGAACGGAAGTAGGCTTGCGCTGCGCTGAGGTGGGTGCGATAGTTTTTTCGTTATCATGACGCGCACGGACTGCGGGAGTTGGGTTCTCCAGTATGCCCAGGATCATGATATCAATTGCTCAAATCAACGGTCGATAACTGTCTCGTCACGCCAGCCGCGGAATGGCGGGCCTTCGAACGACCATCGAAAGCACCACGCCTACACCGCGCAGCAGCTGCCTCCAGTTGCTCTATCCGCGATGCTTCACGGCCTCAAAAAGAAGAAGAAGAAAGAACGCAAAGCAACGCCGAGCGGATTGGTTTCCATTTTACAAGAGTTTATTCCTCGGAAAGTAGACATCGAATTCGCGCTCCGGCTGCTGAAACACACGCGGGCTGTGACATACGGTAAGCCAGAGGATGATGTTAAGGCCATAACTTATATCGAGCAAGCATGTGCTGCTGCTGGCATCCATCTCAAATTTATCTGTGTCAATGCAGCGAAGGCGAAGTCCATGCATCTCGAGGCCGAGAAGCTCAAATTCGGGCGGGAACAGGAGCGCCTGGTGAAAGGGAAGCTGATCAAGGAGAAGGCCAAGTTTGATCCTACGGCTGTTCCTCTCCAAATGTATGACGATCTAGGCGAGGACATACGATTCGTCATCGGCTACTCGGTATGCTTTCGCTTCGCATACGAGCTCCTTCCGGATTGCTCGAACGTGAGCTTCGGTGATTTCACCCACACCAAGGCGGGTTGCTTGGGCGGGATTGTCAAGCTGGATCCGAGCCACCGGGTCGTGCCTGTGGCCTTCGTGGGCTTTGCTGGGACGAACGAAAGCATGGAAACAGGGAGTGCCCTTACCAAAACGGCGAAGAAGTATCATAGCGAAGCGTACAACAACGACGCCGGGACACTGGTTGTGGACGAATCTCCCTCCTCTCTCGCATCAATTCGGGCGAATCTCGACCAAACGAATCCCTTTAGATGCTCGAGGCATCGCTGTATCACAGTGTCGAATAGTGCCCCCAAGGGGATCGCGGACCAGTTCAACGCCGCCACCAGCGCGCGAACTCCGGAACAGCTCGAAATAGCCAAGCAGAACATGTCGCCAAAGCTGCGCGCATTGGTTTCCAAAGTCATCGACGCCGAACAATTCCCGGCTGCAAATCCTCGCGTGATGGAGCAGCACACGACGAATCCGATCGAGGCCCAGTGGACCGCCTTTGGGTTTTGCCGAGGCATGAACGTGATAACGCAGGCAGTCAAGCTTGTTACCGACTACGTCGATGCGCCAACAAGACCGTAGTGGAGGCTCAGAAGCATGTTGGCGAGCTGTCGCCGTGGGCACAAAAAGATCTGGAACGCCTCTCAGCCGAGGCCCGCGCGAAAGGCAACTCTGTCGTTGTGACGATCATACAAGAATCACACGGGCGCGTTTCGATATACGGCGGATGATGAGGCCGTTTAGTGTGGACGTCTCTGAACGCCAGTGCGGACGCTGCTGGAATAATCCGTGCTGGCACTTGGTGCTAGCCGCCCAAAGTTGCGGACTCCAGATACAGAGAGTTTACGGTGATGATGATTCTGGCAAATGCTGGCGTGGCGTCTATGCTGGACGAAAGCTTCCCGAGCAGCCTGACTTCGCTGGCGCTTTCGAGAGTGCCCAGTTCCACCCGTGTAATCAGTTTCGGGCGATTCCGTTTACCAAGCCGAAAACTGGCCGCCCTAAGGGTGATAAGCGGTTTTTGAGCTCTCGCGAGAAGGCCCAAATCCTGTACAAGCAATCTCGGGACGAACGGGGGGCCAGGTCGAGAATGGACGGTCGTCCCCCGTCACAGTGCCTGATTCCAGAATCCATGAATACTGGTCAGTCAGACGTGCTTGTCTTCGAATCGCTCGGCTCCCATACAGCGACACAACTCGATGCTGTTTTCGTTCCTGATCACGTACATGATCCGCGGCGACGCCTCGAGGCCGCGCAATTCGTCGCCATGTCTAACGGAGGCTGCGGCTGGGCCTCCCTCGCCAAGTCGCTCTCGCTTTGGACAGGCCAACAATGCGACCGGTAGGATCTACGGGCGCAACTGGGTGCAAGCGCCAGTCGGCATCAAAAGCAGCTTCTCGCGCTCGAAACGGACTTCGCTGGCCACACCAGTCAGAAACAGCGGCGCCAGCACGCCAATGAAATCAACATGTTCGCCGATCTTCTCAAGAAAGCACACCCTCGAGATAGTGGCATGGAGCGCCACTTTTGGCTCGATGCGAGAGCCATATCACTCTTCGCATGCCACTCGGGTCGTAATGTCTGGGTGGTGAACATCTAACTTTCGCGCTTTGCCACGTGCTATCATGCTGCAAACAGGCCTCCAGGGATCAGTAGCGCCGCTATCAGTGACATGGCCTTCAACCCCCCCAACCCGAACAATGCGGTCAAGCGTTCAGGCGTCGTGCTCATCCTGCAAAAAGAGCACTACAATCTCTTTTTCTGGCCTTTGGCTGACGAGAACCACGGTGACGAAGATGACGACGGCGACGAATATGACAACGTCGACGTGCTCACTGACGACGAAGAAGGCGATCGCGACGCTCCTCGAGATGGCCCGCCTTCTGACACCCCGGCCACTGCTGGAGACGAACCGTGGCTGGCTGCCCCATCCGCTGCTGGAGACCAATTGTGGCCACCTGTCGGAGGCGAGGTGCTCGTGGCCGAGGAGAAGGCTGCGAAAGCACAAGCCGCCATTTTGAAGGAACGCAAGCGAAGCTTCCGAGACGAAGAGATGTCTGATGAGGAAGCAGCGCCGAATTTGCAGCAACCCCGCGCGTCACAGCAACCCGCCGCGGGTGTCTGTGAGCCGATCTCGAAAGGCACTCGAGGTGCGACTGCCGTGGCGATTGCTCGGGACTTTCAGGCTCCTCCATTCGCTCATGTACAGGAAACCAGTCGCGCATAGAACCAGGCCAGAAGTGCGCCGTTGCTGGGTGCTTCGTGGGACTGCCATCGCAGCACACGTGTTCACGCTGCCAGCGGTTTATTCACCTACAGTGCGCTGCACGCGCTCAGGGAGTTGATGAAGGCGACCAGCAAAACAACTGCTGGGAACCCAAGTGCAAGCCAATTCGCAAGCCACAGCGCGAGGTGAAACGCCGCCGTAGCAAATAGCTCTTCAGAACGATGCTGCACCCGCCCGTGTCCCGCCGAGGGCAAGGCGCTGTTCATAGTAGTTTCCACTCAGACAAGCTGCGACGTGCTATTCTTGCGCATGCAGCCCTCATTCTTGCTCATGCGACATGCGACGATCTTTCTTATTCTTGCCCATGCGACTTTCTTGCGCATGTCCACCCCATCGCTGTCCGTTGAGAAGACATCTCTCCCCTACAATCCCTCTTCTTCCCTTGTCAATAACCCCTGGATTGACCTTCAAGCACCCACAAGCACCCCCCGCCTCTTTGCAGTCCACCGTTAAAAACCCCTCGAGTGCACCTCTTAGCAGCCGACCTATGGAACGTGCTTACGCTCATCTTCATAGATTAGCGCGCCCCGTAGGCACGTAGTTTTACATGTTAAAGCCAGGTGCAGTTCTACGTATCGTTTGTCGTGTGCCTAGGCTAGGGGAACTAACCAGTTCCCTGAATCCTTACTACTAATCGACAGATGTTTGTCTGTCTGTCAGTCTGTTTGTTTGTTTGTTTGTTTGTTTGTCTTTAAATGTCGACTGCTAAGAGGGGGGGTGTGTGTGGGGAGCATGAAGGATGTGGGTGGGTTTGTGGGGTATGAGGGATGTGCCTGGTTGTCAGTCACATCGCGGTCTCCTCGTCGCATGGCGATTGATGGTCACTCTCCGCCGACCGGCCTTTCGGCACTCCTCGTCTACAGGCCCGTGATTCCGGACTGGCTCCTGTCGGTCCGGCCTGGCTCCCATGCTCGGGAGAGGTCTGAAGTTAGTTAGTTAGTTAGCCTGTGGCCGGGGGGCGAAGACGGAAGGTTATCGTCGAGTTGGTTGTCAGTCACATCGCGGTCTCCTCGTCGCATGGCGACAAGCTTGATGGTCACTCTCCGCCGACCGACCTTTCGGCGCTCCTCGTCTACAGGCCCGTGATTCCGGACTGGCATCTGTCGGTCCGGACTGGCTCCCATGCTCGGGAGAGGTCTGAAGTTAGTTAGTTAGTTAGCCTGACGGGCGGAGATAAGTACGCGGGACCTAGTCGGGGTCATCGCCGAGGCGTGGGGCAGGCGAAGAGAGGACGGGCACCGCCCGTAGGTCGTACGCATGCTGCCGCCGGACAGATGTGCGACGAAGGGTGACGTCCTGCTGGGATCGTTTGTTTGTCCCCCGATTTAGGGTAAGGATCAGTTTGGCCCGCGAGCCAGACAGTGATCCTCCAAGCCGTCTGCGGCGACCTCGCAGACTATTTTCACGACCCGCGGCGGCTCTTTCGGCGCGCCATTCTCCGCCCCGTCGAAACGATGTTGTCGATGCTGACAACGCGCGCATGACCGCGGCCTTTTTTCCTGGAGACGAGGCGTCGGAGTTCTTTTCGGCAGACTAGGTTGGGTCGGAAGACGACGCCTCGCTCTTTACAGTCGAGTTTTCGACTCCCTGACAACCAACGGCATGCTGACTTTGATCGCGAGCTTAAAGTCTTCGCAACTTCGACCCGTCGCACGGCCACTGCAACGGTACCAGATACATGATCGATCGTGTCGTGTCACCGAGGCTCCTCCAACCTGTATCCCTTAAGGCCCGCCTACGCCAAACGATCAACAAGAGCCAGGGCCAGACGCCCCGCGAGGTCGGCGTCCTCTTGCCCAAGCCCGTCTTCTGCCACGTCCAGCTCTACGTGGCTCTCTGTCGATCGGCAACCCCGAGGATATGCTCTTCTGAGTCGACGACTCCACCCTACCCCACACGTGCTGCGCAATACCGATAAGCCCCCTCCCGGCGTCTACACGCGCACTGTAGGTGAACTTACTGGGGCCAGGTGAACTTACTGGGTCTAGACATTGGGACTAGGTGAACTGAGTGACCAGGTGAGCTTACTGAGACCAGGTGAGCTTACTGGAGTTTTTTGACAACTCAAACTCAAGCCCCCTCCCGGCGCCTACACGCGCACTGTAGGTGAACTTACTGGGGCCAGGTGAACTTACTGGAACCAGGTGAACTTACTGGGGTTAGAGATTGGGACTAGGTGAACTTAGTGACCAGGCGAACTTACTGGGACCAAGTGAACTTACTGGGGTTTTTAGAGTAAACTCAAAGGGCAGCGGCGTGTGCGGATCAAAGCAGCTTAGATTGGCGGGGGTGAGAGCGACGAGTTCAGATGGGAGTGGGGTGAGTGGATGTGAGCACGAGTGGGTTTACGCCGAATTTACTGAGGTTGGAGATTGGGACTAGGTGAACTTACTGGGACCAGGTGAACTTACTGGGGTTAGAGATTGGGACTAGGTGAACTTACTGGCCTGCACTTGTTCTAACCTACCAGACTCACACGCTGAGGCGGGATCGTTCTTCGCTTCTCTTCCCACTGCATTTCAGAATCCTCTGGAGCATGTGGCAATCCTAAAACCTCGCATGTCTGCCATCACCTGCCTCAGTGCACTCGTATGCTCCCATTCACTCGCACGCATGATTCCCTTTGCTTGCCTCCGGGGAGGCCCCAATTAGCCATTCAGCCGAAGAAGGGCCTTCACCCGGAAGTTCACTGACGAAAAGCGCCGGGTGACCAGCAGTGCCCCGCAGCACTGCCCCAGCCCTAACTTATAGTACATGGAAGATGGGGTAGGAGCCTACTTTTTTGGTTCTGGCGAATGGACCGAGCAGAGTCCCGGCGAGGGCCGCGGGGCACCGGGGCAGGCCGAGCCTCCGCGTCTATTGTCACGGCGCGGCGCAATTGCCCCGAAGAGCAGTCGAGCCTCGCCACATGCCACAAAATGAAATACACATCTGCTGGCACGAGCAACTCACCAGGCCCGTCGGCCGTTCGCAACATCCATTGCGTTGGTAACACAGGCGCGCACCGCCGTGGCCCGTCGGCGGGCATCAAGATACAAGAAGTATTTGAAATAACCCGTGACGTGACCATTACCCATAAAAAATCCTGGTCAACCTTCGGGTCTCATCACTGGTTCCGCCTTCGGCAAGCAGGGCCACATTACTTGTTTCTAAGAACGAGTGTTGTGACCGTTTTTTCGTGTCGCTCCGGAGCTCCGTCCTGGAACGAGTGATCTGACCCGAGAGGACGAGTGATATGTCTTATTTATTATTAGGGCAAGTGATGTGGGTAAGGAGTCAGTGATGTGACCCGAGAAAATAAAGGAACCAGTGATGTACCCTTGGTACGAGTGATGTGACCTCAAGAACCAGCGATGTGACATTTACCCTAAATTAAGCGCCGATGACTTAATTTGGTACTACAGGTAAGGCTAATTCTTATGACAACATTATAAATCAGCGTTGTGCATTTACTCAAACGTTAGTAAAAAACATTACGAAATTCCTTTACTTTATCTATTTTACTTTACTTTACCATTACTTTACAGTCGTTTCAAAATGATGGTAAAGTAATTTTTTTACATTACTACATCCGTACGTCACCCATGTCGACGAGTCGTTTTGAGCGACGTGGCGGGGTCTGTAGACGATGTCTGCGTTACGGACCCCGCATGCGACGGCCAGGCCGGCCGAAGCGGAGCAGTCGCCTCCGATGGCATGCCACAACATGGAGGATGAGATCGAGGGTGGTACTAATGACGACGGTGAGGAGGAGGACGGCAACGCCTTCATACGACTGCGCCGGCATCCGACTCAGATGACGATGGCGACATCGAGCCCGACTGCTGGGCCGAAGCCATTCCTCAGCCCGAAGAGCAGCAGCAACCTGATTAATCGGAGGAGGCGATGCCGGACTTCAAGGTGGAGTTCGAACGCGTCTTCATGAAGCGGATCCAGTACGCTCGCACCATCGAGTGGCTCAAGGAGTTTCCTGACGACCTCTCGGATTCCTCCGACTCATCCAGGATCGTAAGCTCTTGGACATGATGTTGCTCAACGTCGGCAAGCTCTACACGCGAATAGAAGGCAACCAGGAGTACGGCTACCTTCGAGACATTGCACGAGTCTCGAAGGGCAATATCGGCGCGCTGCCTGCTGAGAGCTTCTGCGAGCGCATCATCTCAGCTGCCAACATCGTCATGACTGAGGGCAACACCCTCCTGAGCGACGAGGAGCTGGACATGCTCGTGACCCTGCGCATGAACAAGGAGTTTATTAAGTGGGCTCGAGACAAGTACGGCCACATCCTCAAGAAGTTCGAGTTCAAGTCCGAGATCATTCCCCTACAAAGGAGACGAGACGATTAACCACGACGATTAACCATTAAAAGCAAGCGAGTCCGCTCATCACATCGTTGCGTAGTGCTCCGTCCCTGCACGAGGTTGGGGCCAGAACAGAAATACGGCAAAATTAAATTTTCAGCCCGAGCAGTCTTTACCTTTACTTTACGCGGCACCCGGCTGTAATGCTCGACTTTTACTTTGCGAATTACTTTACTCAAAAGGTGTGGTAAGTAATGCTCGTTACATTACTAAACTGATTTAGTAAATGCACAACGCTGTTATATATTAAAGGGGAACAAGCGCAGGCCAGTAAGTTCACCTACTCCCAATCTCTAACCCCAGTAAGTTCACCTGGACGCGTTAAGTTCACCTAGTCCCAATCTCTAACCCCAGTAAATTCGGCGTAAACCCACTCGTGCTCACATCCACTCACCCCACTCTCCTTTGAACTCGTCGCTCTCACCCCCGCCAATCTAAGCTGCTTTGATCCGCACACGCCGCTAACCTTTGAGTTTACTCTAAAAACCCCAGTAAGTTCACTTGGTCTCAGTAAGTTCGCCTGGTCACTAATTTCACCTAGTCCCAATCTCTAACCTCCGCAAGTTCACCTGGTTCCAGTAAGCTCACCTGGTCCCAGTAAGTTCACTTACAGTGCGCGTGTAGACGCCGGGAGGGGGCTTATAGGTATTGCGTAGCACGTGTGGGGTAGGGTGGAGTCGTCGACTCAGAAGAGCATATCCCGGGGTTGCCGATCGACAGAGAGCCACGTAGAGCTGGACGTGACAGAAGACGGGCTTGGGCGAGAGGACGCCGACCTCGCGGGGCGTCTGGCCCTGGCTCTTGGTGATCGTTTGGCGTCGGCGGGCCTTAAGGGATACAGGTTGGAGGAGCCTCGGTGACACGACACGATCGATCATGTATCTGGTACCGTTGCAGTGGCCGTGCGACGGGTCGAGGTTGCGAAGACCTTAAGCTCGCGCTCAAAGCCAGCATGCCGTTGGTTGTCAGGGAGTCGAAAACTCGACTGTAAAGAGCGAGGCGTCGTCTTCCGACCCAACCTAGTCTGCCAAAAAGAACTCCGACGCCTCGTCTCCGGGAAGAAAAGGCCGCGGTCATGCGCGCGTTGTCACCATCGACAACATCGTTTCGACGGGGCGTGAGAATGGCGCGCTGGCTAAAAGAGCCGCCGCGGGTCGTGGAAACAGAGCCGCCGCGGGTCGTGGAAATAGTCTGCGAGGTCGCCGTAGACGGCTTGGAGGATCACTGTCTGGCTCTCGCGACTACCTGATCCTTACTCTCGCGCCTACCTGATCCTTACCCTAAATCGAGGGACACACACACCCCCCCCTCTTAGCAGTCGACATTTAAAGACAGACAAACAGACAAACAAACAGACAGACAAACATCTGTCGATTAGTAGTTAGGACAAACAAACTGTACCCCACAAACCCACCCACATCCTTCATGCTCCCCACACACACCCCCCTCTTAGCAGTCGACATTTAAAGACAAACAAACAAACTGCCCCACACGACTCGGCGATGACCCCGACTAGGTCCCGCGTACTTATCTCCGCCCGTCAGGCACATCCCTCATACCCCACAAACCCACCCACATCCTTCATGCTCCCCACACACACCCCCCTCTTAGCAGTCGACATTTAAAGACAAACAAACAAACTCTTAGCAGTCGACATTTAAAGACAAACAAACAAACGGGAGACAAACGCCGACAGGAGCTCACCATTCCACCGCCCACGGACATGGGGCCGGTTCCCCTCCTCCCGCACCAGGACCAGACCGACACGACTCCCGTCGCCGCAGGTCTTCCCCCACGCCCACTGACACCACACCTCCTGGGCCTGTGGCTATGGACCTGGAGTCATCGGAGGCAGGGTCCTGTGGCAGTAACGCCCATTTCCCCCACTTGCCTGCCTGCCACCTGACTAACCCTGATTGTTGCCCTGGTATTGACCTTGCACTGATGGGGGGGTGTCATCTTGACACCCTCACCTGCGCTTCCACTGAACCCAATGTACCAGGCATTTGTATTGCTTTCTTGCTGTCTTCTTGCTATTACCCTCTTTTGATTGTCCGATTTCGAGATGGCGTGAGGTATTGCGCTGAGATCGGGCGTGTGGTGGTTTCACCCGCGGTTCGGGTTGGGAGAAAGGGTTGTTGAGGCCCCTGGTCCGGCCAGGAGGGGCGGGTATTGGAGAGATTTGACCCTCTCCGGGTACATGGTAGAGACTGCATGCAGTCTTAGGCGTGTACAGACCATTCCGCTTGTCACATGCTACTACACAAGGTAGGGATTTAAGCCCTAACTCCTTAAGGACATTAGGTCCCATAGAAGCGTTTACACTGACAACGAGGAACGAAGCCTCTGTTAATTAAACAGACAACCCCGTACCTGACGGTACGCACCTAGAGGCCTACTCCATGTTGGAAAAGAGCTTCAGACTGGGTTCTTCATAGTCATGAAAATATATAAGGGATCCGTCAAGTTTGGTCAAAAAGTTTGGTGAATTTCTTTCATGTTTGCTCGATTTTGATGTATGATTAAGGAAAAACTCACATGTGTGGTCACTTTCTATAGAAGTTAGGTCAGTTAAGTTTGGTCACTCCGAAGTTGCATTAAGTTTGATCAATCAACCCTTCAAGTTTGATTAATTTCCTTGTAAGTTTGGTCAACAAGTTTGGTCACTACTCCTCAAACTTCCACAGTATTGACCAAACTTCGGCTTTTAAAATCAAACTTAAGGAGGCTTTTTAAGGGGGCGCGAGAGCGCTTTTGGTGCGAAAATGCTTTAAAAACGAGAGCTAGGTGCTGCAGCTACGCAGAATCTACAGTGGCGTTACACGCGCGGCATGGACACCCCCCCATGACCGTCTTAGAAGGAGGTCCGTCCTAAGACAGCACGGCAATACGCAAGGAGAGCGGGCAGCGACACGCGGCCCCGAGAGCAGATTCCCACGGCTTGGCGTACTTAAGCTGGGCCCATTCTCGTACCTTCCATCGTTCGTAGAAGCCACCCAAACCGCGACTCACCACGGTGGTGTTGCCGTGGTCGTGCGTCATTCTTCAACAACAAGCGGACATAGGACACCAGACTTACACGGTCTGCGTGAGACGGATCACCCCATTCTGCATCCCAAAACTCGACAGGGAGCGCGTCTTTGATAATCGACTCGGGGTTGAGAACGCGAAACTCGACGACCTCGAGAAACTGCGCGAGCAACGCCCCTCGAGCACCCAAAGATAGTAGTCCCACACTTGTGCGGGACCGTACAGGACCACGTTCAGGAGTTCCTCACCGTCGCGTACCCGATCCGGAGTTAGCTGTCCAGCTTGATCATGGGACGGCAACGCGAGCACGTGCCGTTACGCCAGCATAAACAACTCGCACGACCGTAAGAGAACACCTCCTTATCCTCCTCCTCGCGCATCTCGACAACCCCGCCCTGCCGCAAGATCTCCCCGGGAGCTGCTGCTGCACCGTCGAGCACTGTACGAGAAAGTCGGCAAATACAAGCTGCGGCGCGAAGGGATGTCAAGACGTCGACAGCCTCGTTTCGGCTGAAGATCGCCGACACCACCCCTGTAATTCTAACCCAGTCATCAGTACGAGTCTAAAATATGACAAGTTTGATGTGATTGTTCGAAATTTGATCACACCAAATTGAATGCCTCCAAGTTTGACCATACACACGCATCGACATGCGAACACTCGCAGAACAACATATACAAACAAGGCCTGCGCAAGACAACGCTGATACCACGCTGTTTCGTCGCCCAAGATTATTCGGATGCGCCTTATTAGTTCGATGTTTATGACAGACTACAGCGAACGATCCCGGTTCGTCATCTCGTGCCTTTAGCGGATGACACTGTTGCAGATGTCTATCAAACGCATATGCCGAGAAGAGCCGCCTGACAGACTGAATAACTAACTAACTAACTTCAGACCTCTCCCGAGCATGGGAGCCAGGCCGGACCGGCAGGAGCCGGTGCGGAATCACAGAGGCAAATCACGCAGTTGTGGGGCAGAGGCGAGGGACGAGGACGGACTCGTTGATGGTGGACCGCCACTGCGCGGTCTTGTGCGAGGTCGTGCAAAAGCGTCGCAGGCCGCGGACGTGTTGGTGCACGAACAATCGACCTGTCCGTCGCGCTCTGCCCAACCGAGCGAACCCCATCCCAACACGGACTTTCCGGGTGCTAACCGGCCAGCGAGCCGCCTGACTTGCCCTCCATAAAGCCCTTGATGAGGACCGACACGGCCTCGCAGAAGTGCTTCGCGCGATAGCTGGATCTTTGTCGGCAAGAAGGTTCGGAGCAGGTGTGCCTTTTAGCACACGTGACGGTATTTTCTACTTGCACATCACAACGAGCAGCACGCACATAAACGCTGCATCTTGCATATAGCACTTGAACGACAGCGCTGTCGCGCTGTAGACCATGTTGTACACGCCGTCAACTTGCTGCCCGTGTCGAACATCATCTGCTGCAAGTCGGCCTCGAGAACACACCTGCTGAACTTGGCATCTTGGTCAGATCGAGTAAAGTGGAGCCTCGTATTTGCGCGCTCTGAGCTGCGACAGCGTACTCGGCGATCTCTCATAGTCGTTTACCTTCGCCTGGGCACGCGACTTCTTGATTTCTTTCTCGGCGTCGTGGTCAACCGACGTCGGCGTGTTACCACCACGCTCCCGCTCGACCTGAGCGAAGCCCGCATCGATACCGTGTTCGTTTCGAAGTCGAAGGACGATCCGGAGTCACAGCGTGACGTGCAGAACCGCTGAAAGCTTGATCACGGCGTGTCTTGTTTTGTCATCGAACCGTATGTTTGCTCTCTAAGAGTACAAGTTTAGTCAACCAAGAGACGGATTGACCAAACTTAAGTGACCAAACTTGTTGAAGGTTTACGGTGACCAAACTTATATGGTGGTTGGAAACTTGACTTTTCCCAATATATAATTGCGGAAGGGTAAGGAAGGACAGGAGGAACGAGGGAAAGCCGTATTACGGAGAGAAAACCCTCGTGTAGAGATAGGTGTGATGTTCCAGTGTCGCGCACATAATAGTGTAGCTCTCTGGACCCCCTCGACGTGTGGAAACGGTTTATGCATTTCAGACGTTCTTGAGGCGGAACTTGTGCAATATACATGAAAACAGTGAACAATGGAACAAACAACAACAGAACAGGACAAATAAATGATGATGTCGAGCGTGTTGTGATGTTGCGCAAAGAAGCAGTATCGGTATCCACAACATCAGATGTGTGGTCCAATTCACCCTCGCTATTATCGTCCAGTTCCTTTAACTATGGAGAAGACGAATTATGATCATCAGAGGATAGGTCGTTAGCAGTGTTGGTATTGTGTGTAGTCATTGCATCACTCAAGGTGACCAAGGGTGACATGACAGACGAAAGGAAAGACATAGCAGCATCTGGTGTAAGAGCGTGTAGATCCAATGCAGGAATAACACGACCATGTGCATCGGACATAGCTGTGTGGAGGTGATGAGCTGCTGCGTCGATTTGAACTCGCTGTGCCTCATTATACGTATCTGGAGGGAGCTGTCCAATAGACGAGATAAGCGACCGAGAAATGATATGGACAAATACAGCAGAGGTCGGTATTATGGTGTTCTGATGCATTTGAAGACTTGACAAAATGTTATCTAACAAAGAGACATGTTTAATGTTCTCGGTCACTTGAGTATTAAGGGTCTCGTAGGTTTCTTGCATCTGTGTGAGAGACGTTAGAGCAAGCGATAGTTGATGTTCTCGTGCCATCAATTGCTGTTCGGTGTTAGTGAGACGTAGAGATAAAGACCGAATCTCTTCTTTTAATTGGTGTAAGGATGCAGCCATATCGTCGTTAGCTTTATCTGGCGTGGGCTCAGCGGGT
Organism: Chrysophaeum taylorii; assembly: GCA_029834535.1. Taxonomy (NCBI): domain Eukaryota; class Pelagophyceae; order Pelagomonadales; family Pelagomonadaceae; genus Chrysophaeum; species Chrysophaeum taylorii. The sequence goes on along the minus strand of JAQMWT010000602.1, from coordinate 16,353 downwards.
GGATTATCGATTGGCGCTGATGACACATCTTCCGAAGGGGTATTATTAGTGAAAGTGTCAATGATATGGGGTGGGTAGCCAACTTGAATTAACACGTTCTTAAATGCTAGTTGTTGATTAGGTGGAAGTTGGTGAAAGTAGTGTAGCATTGGCGGTACCGTCTCGGAAGAAGTTGCGTCAAGTTGATGAGACACATCGTTAACAAAGCGTTCGATGAGCACGTTAAGTAACTCCTCAGGATTGGTAACTACGCAGGTTTTATCTTCCACAGATTGTAACAAAGACCAAGCTGCTACAAGAATCTTAAGATTTACACTCGAAATGAAGGGCAACTGCAGTAAGAGCATGGTGTTAGCGTCAGGGTTGACGAGAATTTTAGAAGCATCAACGTTATGGGATGTTGCAGTCTGCATGATTGCCTCTTTGAGCAGCTTGTTAATAGCAATGGACTTTCCAAGGCGGAGGACTATAGCGCGTATGTGGGCAGCTGGATCATTATAACAAGAGAGTTGGAAGGGCTGCTGATTATTGCGAATTAACGCTATCCCATGATTCGACAAGTTACACATCACACAAATCAACAAAAAGAAAGGGCGCGGTACATCGAAGCAATGCGATGCATGTTGCTCAGACGCGAGATGATCCTCAATAATTTGGCGAATCCTGTCAGTTTTAAGCTCATCTTCAGTACAGATGATGAGCACGAGGGGTGTGCCCGGCATCTCAGTTTTGTTGTAGCACTTTGTACACGCCACATGCACTTTGACAACCCCTTTAATGGGTGGAAAGCGGTGAAAGCGAATGCCTTCATTAGGAGATATAGCGGGAGCATTCCGAATGCGCTTTGCTTTGACGCACCGCAGTGAACTAAGATATTGGATATCGCCCACAAAGCCTGTCTGTTGTGCTTCGGTAAGCAGCTGCTGCACAGACTTAAGCCAACACTGAGGATTCTTATGCTGAGGGATGAGGGAGTTTGGCGGGGATGCACCAAGGGCGGACGTGTTCCCTGACATCATCGCAAGTGCGTCAAATTTGCAATGTTTAAACAGGAAACACTCAGACTTTGATGGTTGCGATTTAGACGGTTGTTGGACAGTTGCCTTGGGTGCCTTAGGCGCAACGGGCGTAGATTGATGTCCTTGAGCCACCGACAAATAGGTTTGATGTTTCCGATTAGGGGAACTAGTCGGTGCAACGCTTGGAGTTAGAGCATTAAAAGGTGGGGATAGTGACAGTGCCCTTACCCTGATCGCCGACCGCATGGTTGCGATGGAGGACGGTGCCTCATGAATCCTGAGCCTTGCGAGGGCATCCGCCCTCCCGGCGTAGGTTGGCACCTATTCGCCTCTCGGGCGGGCCGGTTGGCAGCCGGAACGTTCGCAGTGGGACGGGGTATGGCCGGGGGCGCAGACGGAAGGTTATCGACGAGTTGGTTGTCAGTCACATCGCGGTCTCCTCGTCGCATGGCGACAAGCTTGATGATCACTCTCCGCCGACCCACCTTTCGGCGCCCCTCGTCTAGAGGCCCGTGATTCCGGACTGGCTCCTGTCGGTCCGGCCTGGCTCCCATGCTCGGGAGAGGTCTGAAGTTAGTTAGTGAGTTATAGTGACAGTGCACCACCACGACCACGGTTCAGGGTAGAATGGCGCCGGATCGCAGCATCTTAGTTTTTAGTGGGATTCATCGTGAAAAGAATATCCACATCACATTTTTCATTGCATTTCACATTTTAGCGAGTCAGTATTCCTTTGCATTGTAGGGTTAGTTTAATGTCGTTTCGGACATAATGAAGGGTAAGGATTAACCATCTTGTTGAGCTACCCCTTACCCTGATCGCCGACTGCGGTTGCGATGGAGGACGGTGCCTCATGAATCCTGAGCCTTGCGAGGGCATCCGCCCTCCCAGCGCAGGTTGGCACCTATTCGCCTCCCGGGCGGGCCGGTTGGCAGCCGGAACGTTCGCAGTGGGACGGGGTATGGCCGGGGGGCGAAGACGGAAGGTTATCGACGAGTTGGTTGTCAGCCACATCGCGGTCTCCTCGTCGCATGGCGACAAGCTTGATGGTCACTCTCCGCCGACCGACCTTTCGGCGCTCCTCGTCTACAGGCCCGTGATTCCGGACTGGCTCCTGTCGGTCCGGCCTGGCTCCCATGCTCGGGAGAGGTATGAAGTTAGTTAGTTAGTTAGTTGAGCTATGGGTTGTTGTAAGCCGAGTAAAGTGCGAAATCTACTGAAGAGCGGAGCTCCAAAGGGTTTAGTAAATCCATCGGCGATATTTTGGGTACCGGAAACATGATGTATACGTATATGTTTTAACTGTACGTAGTCGCGAATACGGAACCAGCGTGTGCTGATAGCTTTGGCCTTAGTCGCACTGTCGGGATTGTTGGGAAGATGAATAGCAGAGGCAGAGTCTCCCAGTATAGGACTGTTACGTATGAACGACATGTCCGATGGGAGGGGATTGTCATGAGCATCATAATCTAGTAGCAAGTCTTTCCCTGAAGGTTGGCGGAGATAGAAGTGAGGATTTATAGCGAATGCCATTTCTGTTAACAATTTGCGTAACCAGACCACATCATCGGCACACATATTAAGGGCGATAAGCTCACTCTCATGCGTAGAAGTAGCTGTAATAGGCTGCAACTTAGACTTCCAAGTGATGAGAGAACCAAACAAAAAGATAGCGTAACCGGTTGTAGATTTGCGGTCTTGTTCATAAGAGGGTGCATTATCGGCATATACGAACGCGACCAGTGGATCAAAATTACCTGAATTTACTTGTTCTTTAGTGTAATCCAACATGGTGGCCATGTCAGTACGATTACCGATAAGAAGTCGAAGATGGTCCATTAGAGCGGACGAACCAGAGTATTACCAGAGACGAAGACTACAATTTTCGGGCTTGCGCAAGTAGCGGAGCGTTCCTGTTAGTACTTGAACATGTAGAAATGCTGGATTATGCATTCCTCGAGAACAACGACTAAGACTTTGTGATAGATCGGGGCGACAGGCCAATTGGACAAACGTGAGCTTGCCGAGTAGAGTAGAGAAGGTGTGAAGGATGAACTTGTCCATATCAGAAGATGGCTCTCCAGTTTTATAAGTGGTTGATGGTGACATCGGTGTAGAGGTAGCACGTAACTGCATTAGAATGGGTACTCTTCAAACAATGTATCAAGTTTAGCTTGACAGTCAAGTGAGATGGAACCATCAGTAGTACGTGTTATGCGCATGCCTAGGAGAGTATGGACTTCCTCGAAGGTGTCGACTGAGTATTCCTTTTTCAGGGCTTGCTGGAACTCACGACGTAGAGTTTCCGAAGTGCAAGTAATGACGACGTCGTCTACTGAGAGTGTGCAGATTAGAAATGTAGCGTCAGCTTGGACTTTAGCGTAAATGCATGTGTCTGTTCGAAATCGTGTATAGCCTAATGAATCAGAGAAGCCGTTTATGGTTTGATTCCAAAAGGCAGGGCTCTGACGTAATCCATAGAGAGATTTAAGTAGCTTTGGGAGACGACGGCCTTGGTATTTAGTGTCTTCGGGATCAAGAAGGTAAATGCCTTGTGGCAGTTTGACATAGACATGAGAATCGATGGGAGCTTGAACAAAAGCGTTAGGGACGTCGACATGGTAGACTGGAAGTCGCAGATGAGCTGCTAGCGCCAGAACACAACGGATGCCGGTAAGCTGTGCCATAGGGCTGAATGTGTTGAAGAAATCGGTGCCCAGAGAGGCTAAGAATCCTCGTAGTACCAGGCGTGCTTTATGTTTAATGTACTGACCAGCAGCGTTGGGTTTTATACGTAGGACGAGACGGGTGTCAATCGGCTTTGAGTTGACCACTGGCAGCGCTAGTTTAAAGCAGCCAAACTTAACAATATCAAAAATATCCTTGGAGATGGCAGCAACATAAGCTTTGCGATCAGCGTCTGAGAGACCTTTGAGGCAGCTCAACTCATATTCATCAATTTTGATATCTTTGGCTTGAATCTTGTACTCGTCCGAACCAACCGTGCTGGGGTCATGAGTCGTCGTCAGATGAGTAATTGCGTAAGAAGCGACATTATCGTGCAGATGAGTGTGATCGGAATCTTCGACGACTTGAACAACTAGTAGAGGAGCATCACCAAGGTGGGCCTCAATGTAATGCGATTGCACGGTGATATAGTCTTCGATGGCGGAGATATGAGGCTCGGAGGCACCATAAGAAGCGCCATTATTGTGGCGGCAACTCCCGCCTCCTAAGGCTTACCCCTCTTCTAGCCCCCCCCCCCCCCTTATCAGGGGCACCCTACTCCATTCTGATGATGTCAGTTTTCTTTATGACATCATCTTCCTTTTCCGTGACATGTGTCACCCTGATTTCTGTGTTTCGATAATATCTTAATCATAAAGCAACAGCCGATCCTCAAGTTGTGAGGACCGGGCACGGAAGTTGTTTGTGGTTGTGTGGCGGGAGAACGGCCATCCTCGTCCAGTGACTCCATCAAGGGCACGGACGCGAGCGGCGAGCCAGGATTCGAAGGCACTCCAGGTAGGCCTAAATTCTCCTTACGCCACACGTGGTGGAGGAATACGAGATTCGAGCGACCATGTCGGTCGCAGCGAACGAGTGCATCTTGCATTCTCTACACGGTCCGGACAAGCCGTGCGCGCCCTGATCAAGCGCGCCGACAAGGAATTCCAGAAGGACCACTGCCGTGGGAAAGTTCCCCGGCCGGATACGCTAGTCGTCGGAAGTGACGACGCGCGATTCGGTTCTAGCCGACGCGCAACCCGGGTACCGCTGCCGCAGGCGAGCGGAGTGAGATCGCAACTCACTGTGGCATTGATTGCCGGGCAGAGACGAATTCTGCCGCCCACCGGACTGATAGATCGGTCGGTGGAAGACGCACGCGACGACGATATTACGCGTGTCGTGGACGAGTAGAAGTCCCAGAGTCGAAGGAGCACGAGAACGACGACGACTCAACCATTTTGGACCCGCTCTGATCTCGGCCGATTAGAACGAGCCAGAGCCGATATGGAAGACGACGATGCTACCGACGAGCAGATGCGATATGACGAACCGCCAAGCCGGCAGGATGAGACGAGCGAGGGGAACGATGATGATGATGCTGATGATGATGATGAGGAAGGAGAGCTGAACTACAGCGGCGATGAACCGCCGAGGGCGCCGCCGGCGAGACAACCGGCAGCCCATCCAGAACGTGCGCGAGATGATGAACCACCGAACGTTGCAAAGATTTACAAAGCCCAGTTACGCGAGATACGCCGAGAAAATAAGCGCGCACAAGAAATCCTCATCCAGCTGATAGAAGAAAAAGAGATACGGCGTGAATGGCTACACCAGAAGAAGATAAAAATAATGCAAGAGCAAATGCGGCACGAACACGCTCGATTAGATAAAATACACGAGCAAGTACGATGGTTGACCCGTGAGAGGGATGAATTGCGTCCGCCGAGTCGCTCGAGGCGAGCGAGCACTCTGGAGGGAGAATTCCGACCCTCGGAGGTACCGCCGCCCACGCGAACGCGAGCGAAAGTTAGGAAGCCGCGCGACGACGACGACGAGTCGTCCGAGTTGACAGAAACGTCGCTAAACTACGAGCAAGAGCAATCCAAGTCGAATGAGCTCACCCAAACCAAAATCCCCACAGGATCGGAGAATCTGACCGAAGCGTCGTTAAATTACGGGCCGAAGCCAACAACCGCTTCTGACCCGGTGTCACCGTTGGTGGCACGATATGATTCGTCGTCAGCTGACACAGCCCTTGGTTTAGACGACGCGCCGTAGTTAAGTTTGAATCCGATTTACGAGCCCCGTGCAGCCGATGACGCCCAAAGGAATGGACCCGCCGCTGCTACGCTCGATGCTATGAGTCTACCTCCGGACATTCAAGTGGACGTCACTTCGTCTCCACGATCGACCGACGATGCGTCGCTGAGGATTATCTCGAGTGATAAGCGAGCACCTGTTTACACGCCCATCGAACGTCACGTGCCCTTTGGTGACCATTTCTTGACCGATATGACGTCGGGGACGACGCCTTCTTCTTTTGCAGGACCCCCCGACGAACGGATTACAGACGTTTTTGCAGACGTTTGTGCAGATGTCTTATTCCGTTTGACGATGGCAGACATTTCGTGTGCCGACATTTTTAGTTACGAGGCGATTGCCGATATTCTAAGCGATGGAGTGGATGATAGGCCGAGTGAAACGGCCGAGAAAATGAATACGAAAGCGGAAGAGGTGAAGAACCTTATAATATATGAACCGCCTTTGGAGCTCTGTGAAAGCCCTGGCGTATTACTCACGAACGAAGAGTTCAAAGGTTTTCAGCCTGCATATGATGCTGGCTATGTGATAAAGAAGGATCCCGAACAGACTATGAGGGATGAGTACGGCTACCGCCCAGAATCGAATTTGGATTGGACGACCAGCATGGATAAGAGGAAGATGAGCGTCCCGACGATATGGATACGAGCCCACTGTTTCCTGAGGAAGAAACCGCCAGAGCGGAAAGAAGTGCGATTCCGACCCGAGGCTTGGATTTATTCGCCAACGGAGAGTTAATTTACGTTTGGTCGGAGTTTTGGCAAGAAGACGACGCATGTGTCGATGTTTCGATAGACGAGACGATTGAGACAGTTCGGATAGGCTTGGGGGCACCAGTCGCCTACAGGGACGATCCAGAGGTACTAGGACCTGCCGAACTGACGCCAGAGAGAGACAAAGATAACAAGAGCCCCAGTCGAAGTTCGCGCCGGCACAGACGACGCCGATCGCGCGACGACGAATACGACGGAGGCCGACACCAATATAAATTGGGTTTTTTGAGCGCTACGCTCGCGTTTACGACCCCTTGCGGTCAACAGTTACCATTAGGAGTGATGGTGTACCCGAACACGGACACCCGCCCCGACGACGCACAGCCGACGCCCTTGCCGCGGCCGCATTCGACGATCGTGCTCGCCCGCCGACGGACGAGCCACCCAACGAAGTGCTGACCGATCGTCGGTCTTTGGCACAGATTTATGAGGAGATGTCGAGCAATGAACTCGAAGCTCCACGATACTGGGAAGGCGATTCAGACTCGGAAGACGAAGAAGCTACACCTTGTGAACCAGTGTCCGCGATTACGTTACTTGACGAGTCGTCCACGGACGACCCACCGTTTGTTTTTGACGAGGAAGCCCTCGACGCTATCGGCTAATCTTTGGACCCTCCAGAGACGACCTTTAGCGACCGGACTGGCTGTGAGCCAGACATGGATTTCTGCAGCGATAGCACGGATGATCATTCGACGGATGAGACGATGACCATCACGAGTGATGCAGACGACGATCTTACGATAGAGTTAACGTCGGGGACGACGCCATCTTTTCCTGCGGACCCCCCCGAAACGGTTTCGGTTACGACGGATCGAGCCACGGATACGCCGCCGGAAGAGAAGGATAGATTTAAGAAGAAGATTAGCAACGTTCTCGATTGGGACGAAGACGAGCCGACGTGGAACCTGCAGGATTGGTGGACGAGAACTCGGAACTTCTTGCTAAAGAAGCCGCCAGAACAACCGCTCAGCTACGGACTCGAAGCCGCAGCCGACACGGAACCAATCGCCGATGATGGTGATGATCAACCGACGACGAATGAATCTACGGATGCATTCTGCAACGACGAAATGAATGAGTTATGGGAGACGTCATTTGCTTCCGAGAATAACGAAGGTCGGGATCCCCTACCAGCACTGATTCCCTCCGAGATAGTCATGGAAGAAGAGCGGAAGCCGCCAGATAAACAGGCTGCCGCGAGCGCTGCGTCGATGACGCCGACATTAGATGATACGAAAGCTCAAGCCGCGGTGTCGATGCCCAACCCCGGCGATGAGCGAGTCAGAGCCCAATGTGCTCACACTGCGTTGACGCCGCGAGATGGCAAGACGATCCAAGATGATTTGGTTACCCTGAGTTGTTTGGATACGGGTACTCTTACGTTTATGGCCTGTCACATCGACAGGAATCGTGACGGACCGAAATTCTCGACGACCATCGGTGTCGATGGAATGGCAGATGTTTCTTATATTTGCCGCGATATTGTCAGAAAGTTGGCCAAAGATAAGTTGATTTCCGATGAAGGCGAGGTTCCGATTAAGCGCAAGCTGTACGAATCGGGGTTGAACACGACGACGATTTATCGTTGGATCGCGATCCGGGTCGCCCTCGCCGACGACATCGCTGCCCCCATTGTCGCTATTGTGGCCGACGCCAACTATCTGTTCCTGTTGGGAGGGCGCGATATCCGAGTTTTAGGAGCCGTCGTGGACTACCCCCACGATCGGATCTGTTTTTATCGAACCCACGTCGTCTACGGCCGCAAGAAGATTAAAGTCAAGGGCGAACGAGTCGATGCACCCATTGTGACCTTTCGATCTGTTTACGATCGAGACCCGGTAAACCGTGCCGATTTACAATCATCAACACGATGCCTTTCGGCAGAGTCTCGACCTGGTCAAGACTCGAGTTTACGCTCGTTTGAGCACGATTAAAGATCTCCGCAGCCCGCCGCCGGAACGAGCGGTAGCCTTGGCGACGCGGGGACATTCTACGACCAAATTCTCCCCAGCTCCGGGAGAAGCCGCGCGGGAAGTAGTTGCTTACGCTGCGCGCACGCTTCAAATCGAGCCCGGTCGAACTTACAATCTACCGGTTCTTTTGTCGAAGCCAATGGAAAAAGGACAGGCTTTCGTTGCTACGTTTGCTGAAAACGAGCAGCTGGGAGTTGTCGACGGGATGTGTTCTTCTTGCGAAGAGCACGACCGGTCCGCTGCTCGTGTGGCGGTTACTTCAGTGGAAGAAGTCCCGACGGTCATCACTCAAGGCGAGGTTCTCGCGATTGGCGACATCGTTCGGTACGAAGATGAGCTGAACGTCTCTACGATCAACGAGCTTACGAAAGAATGTGAAGAAGGATACGACAAGGGGAACCTTTCTTTCACCGTTTCCGTCGCTAGTCATTTGACGCGCTGCGACGAATCCCCCCCGCCGACGTTGCTGAGCACGGCGCAGAAGGAAGCTACAGCCGCTGCTGTGGACAAGTCCTCCCTCAAACGACCCAAAAGAGACGACGATGTCGCTCGTCGGTCGGAAGAAGATGAAAAGAAGTGCCGCGAGATCACCGATGCAGAGATCCGCCGACGATACGAAAAGGTTCAATGGCTTCCGATCACTTATCGCAAGGTGGTGATGCTGTTCAGTGGAGCCGGAGGCAGTACTTTAGGTCTCCAACGAGCCAACGAAATGTGTGGGACGTCGTTTCGAGTCGTGCTAGCACTCGATGCGTCGGACACCGCCAACAAGATCCACCGCAAGAATTTTCCGGACATTCCTGTGGTGCAGCACACGCTTTGTGGTCGCTATGTTACAACCTTACGGTTGATCGAATCTTATTTACCTTACGCGGAATGGTCGTCGTCGATGTGTATCGCGTCGCCACCCTGCGTACACTCCGCTCTGTGCAACTTGACTTCCAGGGATGTTGGGAAGGGAGTCACCGCCACCCACTGGACGATGAAATTATGCAAGATGGCTGGTTTCTTCATGTGGCTGATAGAGCAGGAGGCCTCGATTATTTCTTACGTTGCACGTTTGCACCCTTCCGTGTACGTCGTCAAATTTTACGACATAACGCCCAGTTTGATGAGCTGTCGCGTGCGGTTGTTGGTTTCCAGCCATCCGCTCCATTTGCGCGCAGTTCCAAAGACTTGCAAGAATATGCAACAAGAGTTCGCCGCTGCGCTTGGCTACGCCGACGAACGACATTTACTTCAGATGAACAATTTAGGATCATCACGAGCCGCGACAGACGCAGTTTATACCGTTACGCGTGTTCCGCTTCGCGTAGGACCGCGCCGTTCCGATTGCAGATCTTTGAATCTGAAAATGACTTCGGAGTTGCGGACAATGCCCCTTGATTTTGATTGGGCCGGCTTCTCCAGGACGACCTCGTTGAAACACTTGGCGTCCGTCGTGCCACCAGACACGATGACCTTATTAGTACTCGATATGCACAACTCTGTGACCAAGGATTTTCACCTGAGCGGTGAGACATTGCCGTCCGCGTTGAGTCCTGCAGACCGACCGTTTGATTGTTATTTGCATATCGATGAAACCACCCTTCGTCACGTACAAGTTCCGCTTTTTAAACACGCGCACACGTGTCGTAAGATGGGTGTCGACTGATGATCTCCAAGATCGCACCAAATGGAAACCTCCAGAGGTGCCGTTGATTCCGCCTGCAACAGATGAGCCGGGGACGTCTCACGCTTCTTCTGCTGGGCCCCCCCGACAACCAAATTTGGACGTTCCGCCAGATCCTGAGCGAGATCGGGAACCGAAGATTAAGAGCGAGCCGAGTGTTCGTGTCAAAGGCGAGAGGGTCAAAAAAAGCCACCCGGAAGTGAGACTAAAATACGAGAAGATGTTCGATGTGCCATGGAAAGATGCGCCGCGCGATGCTGAGGATGCACCGCCGGTGCAAACTCCCGAGCATGTCAAGGATAATGAAGTGATGAAAGTGAAAACCTTACCCTGATCGCCGACTGCGGTTGCGATGGAGGACGGTGCCTCATGAATCCTGAGCCTTGCGAGGGCATCCGCCCTCCCGGCGTAGGTTGGCACCTATTCGCCTCCCGGGCGGGCCGGTTGGCAGCCGGAACGTTCGCAGTGGGACGGGGTATGGCCGGGGGGCGAAGACGGAAGGTTATCGACGAGTTGGTTGTCAGTCACATCGCGGTCTCCTCGTCGCATGGCGACAAGCTTGATGGTCACTCTCCGCCGACCGACCTTTCGGCGCTCCTCGTCTACAGGCCCGTGATTCCGGACTGGCACCTGTCGGTCCGGCCTGGCTCCCATGCTCGGGAGAGGTCTGAAGTTAGTTAGTTAGTTAGAAAGTGAAAACTCCTACGATGGAAGAAGTTGACAAGGTTGTTCAGGAGCTGGGAATTCCTGACAATCCGCACTTAGATGACGATGCGAAACTGATGCTCCGTCACTGTGTGCAATACTCTTGGGCCTTTTTCGACCCGACTATGAGACCTGTGGACTCGCCTCCTGTGTCTCTACGATTCAAAGACGCGAATCCGCGACCGATTAAGATGACGCCCTACCGACTGACGCCTGCGAAGCTCGATTGTCTCCGCAAGCAGATCAGCGAGTGGTGCCGGGAGGGAGTCATTCGTCCGGCCAACTCACCTTGGGGCTTTCCTGTATTGATGCTTCCCAAGAAAGGAGCTGAGATTGGAACGTCCAACGCGTTCCGTGCTGCATTTGACTTACGTCCGCTCAACGATCAATTGGTCAATGACAGTTGGCCGAAGATTCGACAAGATGATGCTTTGGCTTTTCTCGCCATGCGACGATGGCGGACATGCATTGATATTAGATGGGGATACCACAACCTTCGTCTGGATCCGGCAGCGCAAGACGCTGTCACGATGGTTAGCCCACTTGGGCCCACTTGGCGCTCATAGTTTCTTGCGATTACCTCTAGGTGTGAAGACGGCCGGAGCTCCTTTCTGCAAGCAAATGGCGAGCGACCTTTCGAAATGGATGTATCGAGACTTGGTTGCGTTTGTTGACGATATTATGACGGGATCTGACGATCTTCATCGACATTTACAAGTTTTGATCGAAGTTATGTGTCATTTGGCACAGAGAGTACAGCGGTCGAACCGCGAAGTTCCACCTTCTCAAGGATGATATAGATTTTCTGGGACACATATCGACCCCAGAAGGCTTGAAGCCGAATCCGAAGACGCTGGAAGCACTACAGAATATGCCGATTCCAGGTACTTTGCCGAATACTTCCCCGAAGACCCAGATACGCTCTTTCATCGGCACGCGTAATTACTGCCGGCGATATGTGAAGGGCTACTCGAAGATCGTGGAACCGCTGAGACGATTATGCCTCGAAGGCGTAAAGTTCGAGTGGACGCCCGAGTGTCAAAAGGCCTGGGATACGATTATTGAAGATTTGGTTGATTCCAGAGGAGTCTACCACCCCGATTATGATCTGCCTTGTCATATCCGATCAGATGCTTCCAAGGATGGACTTGGAACGTATCTCTTCCAGATTGTCGAAGTCAAGGACGATGCCGGCAGAGTGACTCGAGAAGAACGAGTGATTGAATATTGGAGCCGAGCTGTGCCGAAGGAGATGCGCAATTATGAGCCCCGTCGGTTAGAGCTGCTGGCAGTTATACTTTCTCTAGAGCACTTTCGAGCCTACATAGAAGGGCATCGGACTGTTTTGGAGACCGATCACCGAAATTTGACGTTTTTACGTAAGGCGACGCACTCGTCTGGGCAGCTTGCTCGTTGGGCGATGCGCCTCGCCAATTTTGACCCTGAACTTGGTTACAAGCCGGGAAAGTCACCGGGAATGAGTATCCCTGACTGTCTCTCCCGCAATCCGATAGATCATGTCATCGAGACTGACGAGTTTGGAGAACATTTGAACCACGCTTATTTGGTGTTCCAAGAGCTTTCCCGACCTGTTGATGACCAAGGAATTCCCGCCTCCTGCTGCCACGTCATAATGTCGTTTGTTGCGACCGAACTGCCGGAAGACGAGGAAGAAGATCCTGAAAAGGATCCGACGAAACTGGCTACGTCTCACGCTACGAGACAACGTCGGAAGAACCGTGCGCGCGATGAGCCACAGATCTTCAAGGACGCAGCCGCTTACAAAGATTATATCGATAAGATACCCGATAATATGACGCTCGCTGAGATCGCACGTGAGCAAGAATCTGATGCTACTTGCGAGGATATTCGCGACCGAATGGCCCAAGGTCAGACGCCGCGACGTTCCCGAGCGAACGAACGATTCGAATTCGTTAAATACGTTCTTTACCGCATTTCTGCTGATTTGCACCCGATGATTGTTGCACCTGCTACGTTGCGAAAGCGCATTATTCGACTCTACCATGACACTCCGGTTAACGGCGGTCATATGGGACGTCACAGTACCGTCCAGGCTATCCAAGAAGGATTTTGGTGGCCCCACATGTCGAACGAAGTTGGAGTCTTCATTGCTGAATGTTTAGTTTGCCAGAAAGCTCGTACGCCGGAGCCGAAACGAGCTGGACTCTTGCAGCAGCCCGTCTACGATGGTGATGGTGCTGTTCTTTGCATGGATTTATTCGGACCTTTGCCCAGCGCTGGTCCCGAGACGTATCTTCTAGTATTTTTTGATCCGTTCTCGCATTTCTTGATTCCGGGTGTTTTGAACGATAAGACTGCCGAGTCTGTCCTCGAGTCTTTTGTCATTAACATCCTCCTCAAGGGCTACTTGCCCCAGATGATTCGTACCGACAACGGTAAAGAGTTCGTGAACAAGTTGATGCGCGAGTTTTGCCATCTCTTCAACACACGATACCAAACTACGATTCCTTATCATGCCCAGTCGAACCCGGCTGAGCGTGTTAACCGATTCATCAAGGCCTTCCTCCGTGCTTGCCTTCAGGGCCGGAACATCGCGGATTGGCCCGACTTTGCCCATTCTATTGCGCTTGTTATAACCGCAAGTTTATTCCAGGCACGTAGATTTCTCCCTTTATGCTGCGCCTGAACCGTCAGCCGATGTTACCTACTGATTACACGCTTATGGACTTTGATACGCGATTGTTGCCGAAGACTCGCTCTGATGCAGTCGCTGAAACTCGTGAACGACTGAAGTATTATACGAAGATCGTCCGCGAGGCTCGTGATAAAGCTTTAAAGAAACAACGATTGGTCTACAATGCCGATCATGTTGATGTTGAATACAAGGAAGGATCGCACGTTTTGCTCTACATTCCTTTCCTCCAGAACAAACTTCGACCGGAATGGCGCTGCCCGTTTATTATCGAGGAACGCCTTTCCCCGGTCACCTATAGGATTGAGTCTCTCGACTCTCCGCCCGAAGAACGACGTGTTCATGTTAGTCAGATCACGCCTGTGATGGTACCTCCGATCGTCGATCAAACCATCCGCAAACCCGAAGAAACCTTCCGTGATGATTATCAGCGCGGTAAGTTTGTTTTTTTCCGGATTCCTGGCCGGAAGCGCTCTGATTGGCGCAAGAAGATTTATGTTGCTGAAGTTTACGAGCCTTACGATTACCAAAATGATCGTGTTGCTCTACATTTCTACTCCGATTTGGGTCCGAACGATGATGTCGCTTATTTCAAGCCGACCTCTCACCTTTCGCACCGCAAGCTCAAGCCCGAGTTCAAGGACGTCGAAGGTCGAAGTTTCACCGACAAGTCCAGGATTTCCTCCAACACAACTCCTTGTGTCACGGATTTCGCTCTTCACGAGATTGATGTGTTGATCCCCAAGTTTACTTTGCGCAGTGGCCGAGTTCCTGAACCGGTCATCACCCGCGTTTACCAGAAGATTCGTTCACGAGATGCTCGTAAGGCGAAGCCGCGCTCCTCGCGCTAGCACCTCTCTGGGGCAGCTCGAATTCTTACCAGGGGAGTCCTGTGGCGGCAACTCCCGCCTCCTAAGGCTTACCCCTCTTCTAGCCCCCCTTATCAGGGGCACCCTACTCCTCTCTGATGATGTCAGTTTTCTTTATGACATCATCTTCCTTTTGCGTGACATGTGTCACCCTGATTTCTGTGTTTCGATGATATCTTAATCATAAAGCAACAGCCGATCCTCAAGTTGCGAGGACCAGGCACGGAAGTTGTTTGTGGTTGTGTGGCGGGAGAACGGCCATCCTCGTCCAGTGACTCCATCAAGGGCACGGACGCGAGCGGCGAGCTAGGATTCGAAGGCACGCCAGGTAGGTCTAAATTCTCCTTACGCCACAATTATGATCCAAAATGGAGTGGGGCGCGAACAAAGCATAAACATATTGAGCGGGAGGAACTTGAAAGGCGTGAGTATGTTCAGAAATTAAATGAACGAGAGCTTGAGGGAGGTGGGAGTCTGCAAGGTTGGTGTCGTCGCAGAAGTGAACATGAGGAGCATCAGGCGATGGGTGGCTATGGCTCCTATGACACATAACTCAAGAGGACTGTGAGATCGCTTGGTGCACATGGTGATGAAGGGGTGGTGTAAATTCTCCCTCTGGAGGTATAGCCGTCCAGTGGATGCCATGAGCAAGATGAAGGGAGTGGAGGGTGGGGTCGCAGAAGGTTATGTGCTGCTTGGAGAGGTCATACTTGAAGTCGGCAAGCGCACCACCGGCGTGTTTACAAGCGGCAACAGTAGGCGAGGCAGTACGAGTAAGAACATCCGTGAGATTGGCTTTGCGACGAGGCTGAGGGTGATGAGGACCACGGGTGAGACGTAGGACAGCATGGGAATAGAGAGACCGATAAGATGGTAAAAGTGTCAAAGTGCTGGAAGACACGTCAGATGTAGGTGTGGTGACGGAAGCGGCGGGTGCAGAAGCAGCTGGAGCACATGCGGGAGCGGGAGAGGGAGCATGGAAATGAGAAGAAGAGGTCCCCCTCGCATGGTCAGTGTCGGTAGGCATAGCATTCCCCCTCTGCGCCGCATCATGGGGGGTGCTGTGAAGAGAGAAGGGAATGTCGGGTGAAGGTGCGGGAGGTGGATGCTGTTCATAATCGGGAGAAGATTTAGAAATAAGATGAGGGAAAGTCAGTTTAGAGGAAACACGGACTTGACCGTTTTCGGGAATAAGGACAACATCGGCTAGATGAGCAAATTGGGTGTTATTAAAGGGTTTATAATGTTAGCACCACATAAGTAGATGTAGGGACGACATCGGGGTTCATATTTATGAAATTCGTTAGGTTCCAAATGCAGATAACAAACAGAACCAAAAGGTTCGAGGTAGTCCTGTTGGGGAACATTACATTGGTATAACAAAACTTGTTGGGGGCTTAGGACTTTATTGTAAATACGTTCGAGGGAAACGTTAGGGAGGAGATTATATGATTGGATGGCATGTATAACAGCCCACGGGTAGTGTGGTGCCGGATCTGTTAGGGGGTGACCTTTATAGGATACATTAAGCATATGCCGGAGTCGTGTAGACGCGGCAGTGGCTATGTGACCAACAAGCGGCTTCTACTTCATGATTAAAGACATGTAAGTAAGGAGAACGCGGACATGTTAATACCATGTTCCACACGAAGGGGTTGTAACGTGCTGAGATAAATAGGGTTTAAAGGAATCCACAATATTTATTTGAGTTGTACATGAACACATAAGTAGAGCAAAAATTGCGGACAACTCAAGGCGTTACAAAATTCGCTGGAGTTAGTGCTACGACAAAAGTACACTAACAGAAATTTAGAAATTGAGACAGACACTTGAAA
>JAQMWT010000601.1:0-25245 GCA_029834535.1 Chrysophaeum taylorii | reverse complement strand
CGCATGAGTGTCATGTGTGAAGTGAACGTGGCATGTGACCTAGCGTCAGGACAGGCGACGTGGCGCGTGCGTGGCGCGCACGTGGCGCGCACGTGGTGTGTCAGTGGCGTGTCACTGGGACAGGCTGGTGCCTCCCCATCCAGCGAAGCGATCAGGTGCGAAGAGAGGGCTGCAGGAGGCACGTGAAAGGAAGCGCAGCGGAAGGGCGCGAAGAACAAGGCAGAGCAGAGGACAGAGAGAGCAAGAGCAGAGCGAGGTAGGACCTCCCCAGGAGTCTAGGAGAGGTCAGGGGTGACATGACCGGTGAGGAAGGCAGTATCGCGGTCGAAGAGGTCAGCGTCCTCGTTGGAAACGAAGACGTTGGCGTAATTGAGCTTGGTCTTGACGTACTTGTAGGCACAGTCGTACGTATCAACTGCGCAAATGAGGGCATTGAGGGCGATACGCAGATGGCGCAAGTTAGGCGACAGAAGACGGCGACGGACGATCTTCAGTGCCGGTTGGTTATCACACCATACCGTGGTGCGAGGCGGCCGGACCCCCTCGAGGGTCTGGATGAGGTGGCGCACGCCAAGAAGGCGACGGACAGTGTGAGACAGGGCTAAGATGGCAATCTCAGGCGTGCTGTGGCATGTCGCAGAGACGCGCCGACTGGCCCCGGAGACGCAGGCCCCTGGAGAGAATGGCACCACCGAGGCGCGAGAGGGCAGAGCCGTGCGCACCGCGAGCGAGCTCACAGCCAAGACTCTCGTCCGCATAAGCAGAGAGGTGGAAGGCGCCTCGGTAGGCAGCAGAAAACAGGATGCCAAGGTCCCGGTGAGCCGCGAGCCAGCGCAGGGCACGGTCGAGGGCCCGAGCGTGGCGCTCGGACCACGTTTACGGCGGTGGCCAGGACGTGAACCGTGCGCGCGAAGGTGGGCAACGTCGCCCGCGTGAACATGAGCAGACCAAGGGCCTCGCGTGGGTTGATGGCGAGCGCGGCACGGACGTCGCCGCTGTCGGCCGTCTTGTCGGGTACGTGGGGGTCGACGTTGAAGTCCAGGTGCATCGGTGTGGCAGGCCCGACCGTGATCGAGCCGTAGCCGAGGTGACCGAGGACCTTGTCGATGTACGGGCGCTGGTGGGCGAAGACAGAGCCATCGGCACGGTAGTCGAGGGTGATGCCGCAGATGTCGTGAGCGACGTCTTCCCACGTCATGACAAAACGGTCGCTGAGCGCAGCGCGTACTTCAGCCACGGCGTCCGGTTGGCCCGCGAGCGGAATGTTGTCGACAACGCTGATGAGTACCGTCGGCGGCCCAGTATCTTCATAGCGGTAGAAGAAGCAGGGGTGGTACGGCGATTCGAGGAAGCCAAGAAGGCCGAGGTACTCGACGAACGTCTCATACCACTTGCGGCCCGCATGGGGCTGGCCGTAGACAGGCTTGAGCGTGAGCCACAGCGACCGAGCCGGGTCGTATCGTTGGTCCGGAGGAAGGTCTGCCATGTAGTCGCCGATGTGGCGAGGCGGGCGCATGTAGCGGCGCTCATGAGGCAGGAGGGTGAGATTGGAGGTAGGCGCACCGAGCGTCCCCAGCGCAGGCGACATAGCCGTAGCGGTTGCAGACGGCCACGAAGACGAGCACGGCATTGTTGTCAGCGCATGGCGACGCGTACGAGGGTGAAACCGCAGTGACGGTACAAGGCGCATCGTCGTGGTCCTCCGGGACGGCGAGCGCATGCGCAGTCTCGGTCCGTTTGGCTTGAGCCCCGTCGTAGCAGAAGCGAACCTTCTGCGTGCCATCGCGCTTGACGGCGAGGGCGGTAATGCAGCCGACGACCACGGCGTCATCAGAGACGTCACGGGCGGCTACAACGCGGATGGCCTCGAATTGGAAGAAGGCGCCGTGTTCCTTGAGGACGGCCGCCGTCCAGCCAGGCGCGTCCGGGCGGCCACGGGCCTCCCGAAGGGATCGGGAGCCGTCGGGTCGGGGGGTCCGTAGTCGAAGACGAAGGTCGAGGGCGGCGCCTCGTGCCAAAGGGCAGGGTCCTGATCGTCGTCGAACAAGCCCGGGCCCGGTAGCGGGGCGTGGTCGGGGGCGGGTTCGCCCGCCGACGTCGCGGTCGCGTACGCCTGCGCAATCTTGCAGGCTTGGGTCAAGGTAGGGGTGGGGGCGGTGGCGGCGTCGGGGCGCCGGCGTCCGCGAGCGGGGCTGTGGCCGCTGCACGCAAGCTGTCGAGAGTGGTGCGGAGCAAGTCGGTCGTAACAGGCGTGCCCGGTGCGGCGAGGAAGCGGACGGTCGCGGTCGTGCGCACGAGGCGAAGGTCGTCCTGGACGCAGCCCGATCGCGGCGCTGGAACAACGTAGACGGCCCCGGGACCGGCCTCGGGCCGACATCCTAGGTATATCCCGATCAATGCGCGTTCGGTGTTCTTCGCGGCGTCGACGCGGTAGGCAACGAGCGAGCCGTAGGGCGCCATGCCGCTAATGTCCTCGTGCTCGCCGATGTAGCCGCCGACGACGTTCACCTGACGGACGGCGTAGAGGTAGGAATAGCCCCAGAATTTGGGATGGAGCACGTTCCGGACCAAGACGTCGTTGGCGCGCGCCACGTCCAGAATCCGGATGTGGGCGTTCTCGGCGGCGTTGACGTGGCGTTCGGGGACGACGTACTCGACGGCGAGGCCGGAGGCGGCGGCCGCAGAACGGAAGTGCGGATTGTCGAGCTCGCCCCCCAAGTCCGCGCGGAGGGTAGTTGGGCGCAGCCCAGCCGCGCGCGCGGACGCGAGAGCACGGGGAGCTCCCCGCCGCGTCGCTTTTCTTGGCAATGAGCGAGCTCGCCAGGCGAGCCGGGCGCCGAAAGGCGAAGTCGAGGCCATACCGCGCCCCTCCGAGTGTCGGCGGGTTGAAGGGGCCTTGCAAGTCGACCTCAACGACGGCCCCGTCGGGTGCCGTGGTCGCGCTCGTCGTCGTGGAATGCGTGGGCGCCTTGCGTAAGCGGCCGAGGGTGCAGCAGATGGGGTGCCGGCTTTCCCCGACAGCGGGAAGGCCGAGCCGCTTCAGGGCGGCGTCCCGGCGGTCATCGCTGGCGTGGCCGAGCATCTGATGGGCGCTGACGTCGTCGAGGCGGAGGCCCGGCATGAGGACCGGGTCGACCGGCCGTGCGCTCGGGTGCTGCAGCATTGCCGCCCCAACGGCATGGCTCGACGCCACAGCAGCCATAGCGCCGGCCAAGACCGCGGTCGCGAAGAGGGAGGAGACGAAAGCCGAGCCAAACAAGCCGCGCGGCGCGAGCCGGCATGCGGCAGCGGCGGCGGCGGCGGCTACGGCGGCGGCGGCGGGGGCCGCGGCGGTGACGGCCGCAGTAGCGGCCGTCGCCGGTTCGGTCCCCGTGCGCCGGGTGATGAGCAAGTAGTCCTTTCCTCGCTTGATGAGGGGGATGATCTTGCCGTCGCTCGTCTCGAGGCGAGGGCTCGACCCGCTGATGAAGCGCCCCCCGCTCTTGTCGAACTGGTCGACCGAGAAGAGCCGCGGGAGCGAGGGCGTAATGGCTGCAGCGATGGTGACGTCGATGTGTCCGTCCGTTGTCTGGAGCGTGGCGTTCTCGATGACGTGTCCACGGACGGCGTGGCTGTGGCGTCCACCGTCGAAGAAGCCGCCCGGGAGCCAGGACAGCCACGTCTTCGTGTAGGAGACCACCGTGCTGTACTCGGGCCGCGTGTGGTTGTCGTAGGCGGAGTCGACGAGCCACTCCTCGTAGTCTGGTGGCGCCGCGCGGGCACGGGCTGCCCGCGCCGTGGTGCTGCACAGGAGCGGGAATGAGACAGTGCGGAGGACGCATGCAAGGCCGGGGACGAGGAGGAGAGCGGGCAGCGCAACACGGCCGTCGAGGCAGAGACCGAGCATAGCTCCGGCGGCCACGAAGAGCAACGTCAACGTCAGGTGAAGGGCGCCGGGAGAGACCAACGGTGGCTCGATGCCGCGCGCCATAAAGGCGCGTGCGTCGATGGTGTAACCGGTCCGACAGGCGTCGGTGGTGCGGCGGGCGGCCGCGGCAGCGGTCGGCGCAGGCTCAGGGGCCTGCGGGGCCAGCGGGGGCGCCTGATGGGGCGGCGCGGCCGGGCGGGCGGGTGGCACGTCCCGGGAGCGGAAAGTCCTCAACTTGCGGAGGTCGCGGATCGAGAGGACGTCTCCGGGCTGCCAGCCGGGAGTCTTGAGCGCGCAGTTGTCGGTGGTGTGGGCGAGGAAGCGGCAGATTCCGCACGGCATACGGCTCGTGATGTCGGCAGGGCATATGCGGGCGGTGTGAAAGAGCCCGTAGCACTTGCTGCAGAACGGGACTGGGGTCCAGTCCGGACGGAAGTCGTAGTTGAGCGTGGTGCGGCCGGGCGGGGCAGCAGTTTGCGCGGCGGTCTGGCGGGCGCGTGCGCGAGAGCCGCCGCGGCTGATATCGGCGTTGCGGCAGTACGTGGTGAAGACCTTAATGAAGGTGTCGTACGAGGTGCCTGTCCGGGCGGACTCAATCGCGAGAAGACGGTGGGCCTCCGCCAGGCCATCCCCCCCTTTGGGTCCCTTGAGGCCCTCGAGGAAGTAGAGCATGCGATCCGTGTCGGTGAATGTGTCGCCCAGTGCCTCAAGGGCCGTGATGTTACGTTCGAAGGCCGCGAGGTAAAGGTCGGGCGTGCCGAACGAGACGAAGGACAGATCGTGCAGATGCTGGCGGGGTTCGGTCTTGCTGTTGAAGGCGAAGCGCAGGCGTAGGCGGTCCAAAGCGTCGGCACCAGTCTGGCAGCGGTCGACAATGCGCTGCGCCTCCGCCGCGGTGCCGCGGCGCAGGAGGCAGAGCAGGAACAGGTCGGCTTCGGGCGTCAACGGCGGGAGCCTGATGGAGCCGGTGGCGTCAGCCAGGAACTGGGCGTAGTCCACGACGTCCTGTTCGAGGTGTCGCAGGTGCGTCGCGTCCTCCACCGCATCACCGTCGGGGTTGAAAGTGCGGAGCTGGTTGACGATTTCCGGCAGGCGCTTCCGTGCGTCCTTGAGCTCGGTGGCCGACATGACACTCGCGCGCAAGTGGTAGCGTCGTGCTGAGAACACGAACAACATGGGCCTCATAACCACATGAGTGTCATGTGTGTATGAAGTGAACGTGGCATGTGACCTAGTGTCAGGACAGGCGACGTGGCGCGTGCGTGGCGCGTGCGTGGTGTGTCAGTGGCGTGTCACTGGGACAGGCTGGTGGAATTCTCTTTCGGCGGGACCGCTTTCATTTTTGAGACAGGTTAAGGATTGCGGATTTTGGACCGTTTCAGTAGTTTCAGTATTCAGGCAGCGGAGAGACGGAGCGACGCGACGCTCCCACACCACAGGCGTCCGCATCTGCTGGCTATCCGTGTCCGCCGGGTGTCCGCATCCGCAGGTTGTCCGCATTCGCAGGTTGTCCGCACCGCGGGGTGTCCGCATCCGCAGGGTGTCCGCATCCGCGGGGTGTCCGCATCCGCGGGGTGACAGGGTGTCCGCATCCGCGGGGTGGCAGGGTGTCCGCATCCGCGGGGTGTCCGCGTCCGCAGGTGTCCGCGTCCGCAGGGTGTCCGCATCCGCATGTTCGCTGGTCGCGGATACTTGCGGACACGGTCCAAATCCGCTGGTCGGATGCGGACACGATCCGCGTCCGTGAGCTTCTTTAGTCCAATGACGAAAAGCGCACGCACCTGGAAGGTATCATCAAGAATTTGATGGCATCACAGACAAAGGCGTTATCCGCCTATCTCTCGTCCCCGAAGGCAGATCCGCTCTCCCTACGTCTTGTTCTCAAGGTCAAAACCGAAAATGGTGCTTACCTGAAGCACAAGGCCAGATGTGTGGTACAAGGCTTCCTGGCCCGAGTAGGACTCGACTTCTACAGCGTCTACTCACCCACGACAATGCTAGCCACTGGTCGCACACTGATCGCAGTCGCCACGCACCATCGGCTACCTGTGCATCACTGTGATGTCCCACAGGCTTTCATTCAAAGCCTCATCGACAGGCCTATCTGGGTGGACCTGCCCAAGGGCATACAAGTAAAGCCAGAGATCACTGAGAAATTTCGGCAGATGAATCCAAAAGGCAAGATCGCCTTCCGACTGATCAAAGCCCTCTATGGACTCCAGTCGTCACCCGCCCTTTTCTCAAAACATCTGAACAAGTTCATGACCGACCTTGGCTTCACCTGCAGCAGGAATGACGCAACACTGTTCACGAAACACGACCCCAGAACTGACCAGTGATGTGCAATCACTGCCTTTGTCGATGACCTGCTCACAACAGGTACAGACACAGCGCTCATCAAAAAGGTTAAAGACGCGCTCTTCAAAACATTCGGAGACGGCGTCAAGTGGGCAGAAACCGTAAAATCGTTTCTAGGTCTCAAGTGTACCTATGATCCGGTCAAGGGGGTGTTCACAATGAGCGCAGGACACAAAGTCACAGAACTCCTCGCCAAACTCAATTTGGGACAACTCTCGCACAAACGCATAAATTCATTTCAACCAGTGTGAGGCTCTCTCATGTACCTGAGTATCACGGTCAGACCGGACATCACCACCATCTTGAACCGTGCTTTCAAAGGGATGCACTCGCCCGAACGCCTACATGTAGTTTGGTTAGACAAGTGCAGGCCAGTAAGTTTAACTAGCCCCAATCTCTAACCCCAGTAAGTTCACCTGGTCCCAGTAAGTTTCATATAAGTTCACCTGGTCAGTAAGTTCACCTAGCTCACACCCACTCCTTTGAGCTCGTCGCTCTCCCCCCCGCCAATCCAAGCTGCTTTGATCCGCACGCGCCGCCAACCCTTGAGTTTACTCTAAAAACCCCAGTAAGTTCACCTGGTCCCAGTAAGTTCACCTACAGTGCGCGTGTAGACGCCGTGAGGGGGATTATCGGTATTGCGCAGCACGTGTGGGGTAGGGTGGAGTCGTCGACCCAGAAGAGCAAATCCTCGGGGTTGCCGATCGACAGAGAGCCACGTAGAGCTGGACGTGACAGAAGACGGGCTTGGGCAAGAGGACGCCGACCTCGCGGGGCGTCTGGCCCTGGCTCTTGTTGATCGTTTGGCGTCGGCGGGCCTTAAGGGATACAGGTTGGAGGAGCCTCGGTGACACGACACGATCGATCATGTATCTGGTACCGTTGCAGTGGCCGTGCGACGGGTCGAGGTTGCGAAGACTTTAAGCTCGCGATCAAAGTCAGCATGCCGTTGGTTGTCAGGGAGTCGAAAACTCGACTGTAAAGAGCGAGGCGTCGTCTTCCGACCCAACCTAGTCGGCCGAAAAGAACTCCGACGCCTCGTCTCCGGGAAAAAAGGCCGCGGTCATGCGCGCGTTGTCAGCATCGACAACATCGTTTCGACGGGGCGTGAGAATGGCGCGCCGAAAGAGCCGCCGCGGGTCGTGGAAATAGTCTGCGAGGTCGCCGTAGACGGCTTGGAGGATCAATGCCTGGCTCGCGGGCCTACCTGATCCTTACCCTGAATCGGGGGACAAATCCTCTCTTCGCCCGCCCCACGACTCGGCGATGACCCCGACTAGGTCCCGCGTACTTATCTCCGCCCGTCAGGCACATCCCTCCTACCCCACAAACCCACCCACATCCTTCATGCCCCCCCCACACACCCCCCTCTTGGCAGTCGACATTTAAAGACAAACAGACAAAACTCTTCGCCTGCCCCACGACTCGGCGATGACGCCGACTAGGTCCCGCGTACTTATCTCCGCCCGTCAGGCACATCCCTCCTACCCCACAAACCCACCCACATCCTTCATGCCCCCCACACGCACCCCCCTCTTGGCAGTCGACATTTAAAGACAAACAGATAAACAGACATCTGTCGATTAGTAGTAAGGAAGTTACGCTCAGGTATCTACACACAAATCCAGACCATGGCTTGGTCTACAATGCAGACGGCTCACCTTTGTCATCCGACATCGTCAAGTTGCTGTCCGCCAAGTATCCCGAACTAAAGAGCATCTCGCGCTGCCCCATCCTCGCCTTCAGCGACGCCGACTTCGCAGACCCACAAGACTCTCGCCTGCGATCGACGACTGGTTACTGCGTATACGTGTTCGGATGTCTAGTGTCATGGTCATCCAAGAGACAAACCATCACAGCCAAGTCAACACTACACGCAGAGATTATTGCCGCAGCGACCACCGCTGATGAAGCAATATGGTTCCATACACCCATGGAATCAGTCCCCTTCATGTTTGGATTTCCGACCTGTCACGAGGTCCCCGCTATACCGCAGCTGATTGACAACGAGGGAGCTGTATCAACAGCCAATCATCCCAAAACCACACCTCAGACCAAGCACATCGACATTCGCGTTTTTCGTCTTCGTGATTACCAGGGCGACAATGGTCACCCACGTCGCATACGCTGTTTCTGGTGTCCCACTAAGACCAATGTGGCAGACTTCTTCTCGAAGCTCCTGTCCACCGTGGATTTCCCTCGCCTCGTACGGTTCCTGGTAAACGTGGACTACAACGAACAGAAAGACATCATCACACATAAAGACGAGGGTTCTTGCCTCGTTACTTCGTGCGCTGACTTGCCTCCGTTCCTGGAGACCCCACCGAACCTGCTCCTCACCGACCTGTATGACTCTGAAGCCCTCCGTCATTACATGGTCAGCGAATGAAAACACTGGGACATATCTGCGAGTGAGCCACGTGCACATGCGTACACCATAGCTTCACTCGAGGGGGTGTTCAGTGCTCCTAACCCTAGACTAGTGACCCTAGCCCTTCTTTTCTTAGTCTCTTACTACCATTAACGACTCGAATGTTCAACTCCGTGTTCCTCACGGGCCCCCTCTAGGTCAATCACTACCTGGAGTGGCTGAGTTTTGTTACTTCAGGTTAGTTTGCGCGAATTATGCGGGTCGTGGACTCAGGAGTCTCGTAGTGTTGCGAGGCGCATCGAATTCCTCGTAATTACTGCGGGGTGAGTCTCGTAGAAGTGCAAGAGATTCGCGGGGTCCGCCTCCAAATCACGATTGCGCGCGTTCGTACCCAACATGCGACGCCAGCGCATAGTCGCCTTTTTCCACGACGTCCACGTGCCGTCCCATGTGTCGCCGGTGACGCGCGAATACCAAAGATGATGTTCGTGAACGTTGGCGCGCTTGAATTGAGGCGGCGGATTGTGCGGAGCGTCCTCAATTGTAATCGAGTTCGACTGAAGATCGTCACCACGATCTTTGCAGTGCGCTGCAATTACTTCGGCGCTGTGCAAATCTCTTAGATTTTGCGACAAATAGGCGGCTTCCTCGTCGTCGAGGTCGCGAAATCTTGTTGCGACCTCCGCCACGTAGTCGAGGAATTCGTCCATACGTTTGCGACGAAGACGGCGCATGCGCGCACGCTGCGCTTCGCGCTCGCGGCCCAACGCCAAGAATGCAGACTCCGTAGCAGCATGAGCTTGTTTCTTTGTAGCATCGCGCACTCGTTCCTGACTTCGACGGTAGGCGTCGCATTCCCGCTCACATTGCAAGATCGCAGCCTCGTCTCCAGCTCGTATAGCTTCCCTGCGACTGTCGCGGCATACGGCGTGACGCAGACGATCAGCTTCGCGTTCGTGCGTGAGCGCGCGCATCGCGTCCTCGTCGCCGCCTTGTGCTTCTTCTAAGCGCGCATGACGCCGCTGCTGGTTGCGCAGACGATCAGCCTCGCGTTCGTGCGCGAGCGCCCGCATCGCGTCCTCGTCGCCGCCTTGTGCTTCTTCTAAGCGCGCATGACGCCGCTCCTGGTTGCGCATACGATCAGCCTCGCGTTGGTCGTCGAACGCCCGTATCGCGTCCTCGTCGCCGCCTTGTGCTTCTTCTAAGCGCTCATGACGGCGGTGGTGGTTCCGCAGACGATTAGCCTCGCGTTGGTCCTCGAGCGCGCGCATCGCGTCCTCGTCGCCGCCTTGTGCTTCTTCTGAGCGCTCATGACGGCGGTGGTGGTTCCGCCGACGATTAGCCTCGCGTTGGTCCTCGAGCGCGCGCATCGCGTCCTCGTCGCCGCCTTGTGCTTATTCTAAGCGCTCACGGCGGTGGTGGTTCCGCACACGGCTAGCCTCGCGTTGGTCCTCGAGCGCGCGCATCGCGTCCCCGTCGCCGCCTTGTGCTTCTTCTATGCGCTCATCACGCCGCTGCTGGTGACTACGACGATTGCCCTCGCGTTCACGCCCAAGTAGCATCGCCACATCCTCCTCTCCGGTAACCGCGGCTTCGCGACGAGCGGCGCGCTTCCACGCACGAACAGTGCGATTGTATTTTTCTCGTCGCCATTCCACTCCTGGGCGAGAACAGTGGAATACCAGTTTCTTTTCAAAGCATTTTTCGCGTCTTTCTTCTTCCCGCGTAAATCCGGCGGCGGGCATCGCCGAGCGGTATGCACGAAATCCGGCGTTTCGTGCACCATGATATTCCGTGTACGTTTCGGCTTATCTTTTCGTAGTCTTTTTTTTGTTCCCTGCATTAGTGCTTTTCCCCTACATTACGGCTTGTTCTTCTTAATCTTCTTTCGTTTGAACTAAAAGAAAATACGGAAGACTGCACAGACAGATAGACCTCGTTAGACCGACACCGATGCACTTCGAGTAGCGACGTCCTCATGGGATCGCTTCTCGACCACGTTCATCAGCTCGTGGCCCAGCTCCGCCCTTCAAATCCCCAACCGCTGCTGGGCTGTGATGTGTGCCCAGTACTTTGGCTACCCCTCTCCAGCTTGTTCGGGCCTCGTGGGCACTCGCATTCTGGGCACTGACGTCGCTCTCGACGCTCACGGCAAGGTGCTTCTCACGCAGGCCAGCCTTGTCAACCGCGGAGGAGCGCGGACTACCTGGCATGACGGCCAGATCGAGTGCGTCCTCTGCAGCGTCAAAGAGGCCGGCATCCCAGCCCTGTCTGGGGTTTTCGGCATCTTTGCTGACGTCGTCGCCCCTACCATTCGCATGCGCCTCTACGGCCGGTACCGAGGCAATCTCGCCCGCCGCCACGTCGTCCCAGACATCCTCACCACGCTCGACAACAAGGAGCAACTCTACGACATCAAAACCCTCGCTTGGGGTTCGTTATACACCGCCCACGCCCTCCATCCCTCCCACCCGTCGCCTGTCGATCGGCGCGCAGCGCAAGTCCACTCCGAATCCTCGATGGGACGCTGGAACCAAAAGTAATCGACGTCGGTGGGGAAGACATCGAGCCGCTTGACGCCGCAGGAGACCTGCAGCGAGAGCGAAGGCCAAACACGGAATGGATGACTCGCGGGGGCTGATGACGAGCTGACAATGAGGAAAATGGCGAAGATGGTGGAAAGGAGCAGGTGACGCCGGAAGCACGAGAGAGCTTGTCCCCGACTGGTGGCGGGACTTGCGTAAGCTATGGCAACCCGTGTCGACGTGCACACTGAGCTCACATCGCGAATCTGTCTGTTTGTTTGTCCGTGAGTGGGGGATCGCCAACGCATTTGGCCGGGCTCGCTGTGCCCTCACCGCCCTCACCCATGTCGCCGCCTCGGGGAGCCCCACCCAGGCCGCCCGATCCCAGCAGGACGTCGCCCTTCGTCGCACATACGTCCGGCGGCAGCATGCGTACGACCTCTGGGCGGGCCCGTCCTCTCTTCGCCTGCCCCACGACTCGGCGATGACCCCGACTAGGTCCCGCATCTTATTTCCGCCCGTCAGGCACATCCCTCCTACCCTCACAACCCCCCCCCATCCTCCATGCACCACACACACACCCCCCTCTTAGCAGTCGACCTTTAAAGACAGACAGACGTGGCGCACATTGAACTTGCCGTTTTTTGCGACCCGTTTAGTATGCAATGTACTGATATACTGATCTGGCGAAAAAGAAAATACGGAAGACTGACAGGACACACACACACACACACACAG
This sequence comes from Chrysophaeum taylorii, assembly GCA_029834535.1. Lineage (NCBI taxonomy): Eukaryota > Pelagophyceae > Pelagomonadales > Pelagomonadaceae > Chrysophaeum > Chrysophaeum taylorii. The sequence goes on along the minus strand of JAQMWT010000601.1, from coordinate 13,346 downwards.
ACAGACAGACAGAGCTTGGCAAACACCCTCTCTTCGAGAGGGCTAGTTTTTTAACCAAAGGATTATTCGATTAGGGCCGGCGCGGCAGGGCTTTGGTTGAAAAAAAAAGTTAGGAAGGGGGGGGGGGGGTTGCGAGGAGCGCTGCTGGTGACTACGACGAGCTCGTTTAGCTCCCCTGCGACTCTTGCGGCATACGGCGTGGCGCAGACGATCACTCTCGCGTTCGTCCTTGAGCGCGCGCATCGCGTCCTCGTCGCCGGCGTGCGCTTCTTCTATTCGTTTGTCGCGCCTTGCGACGTGGCGCAGACGATCAGCCTCGCGTTCGTCTTCGAGCGCGCGCATCGCGTCCTCGTCGCCGGCGTGCGCTTCTTCTAGACGATCATCACGCCGCTCTGCAATTGCAATACGCTCGGCCTCGCGTTGACGCTCAAGCAGCATGGCCGCATCCTCGTCGCCGGCGGCAAGAGCTTCACGACGAGCGGCCCGCAATCGCCCCACCTGGGCGAGGACCCTCGAGTACCAGTTCCTTTTGAAAGGAACTTGCGCCTCTTTCGTTTTCCCGCACGATCTCCCGCCTCGCCGAGCGCCGGACGGTTTGTCTCGTCATCCCGGGCCGCGCGGCGGTCCGCCGTCGCTCTCCACGAAAGGGCGAGCCACGACGCGGTTTACCGCGAGAAAAACCGGAAGACGTCCTAAGCAGTCTTGCGTCCTATAGGTGAGTTTTCTAGCAAGTTACTTACGGCTTATCTTTTTTCTTTATCTGCTTTCTTTCCTGGTTTGGAAGCAGTCTTGCGTCCTATAGGTAATTTCTCTTTCTAGCACGTAAAAACAAAATACGGAAGACTGACAGGACACACGCACAAAGGGCTGTTGATGGGGGCTATCCGTTTAATAAGTGCGTTGCGAATGACGTGACGTAGGGCAAATGCTGGGGTTGTAATGAATGCGATGAGGGTTTTGCGAAGGTGCTGGAAGAAGGTTTGTGTTCGAGAGGGGCATTCATGGGGGATGATGGTGGTTAGGAGGTGGGCTGGATGTTGGTTTTTTTCGATGGCAAGCGGCTGCGCCAACTTCACAGAGGCAAAGGCGGCCCAAACTCGCCGCATCTACCGCGAGTGGGGGATCGCCAACGCATTAGGCCGGGCTCGCTGTGCCCTCGCCGCCCTCACCCATGTCGCCGCCTCGGGGAGCCCCACCCAGGCCGCCCGATCCCAGCAGGACGTCACCCTTCGTCGCACATACGTCCGGCGGCAGCATGCGTACGACCTCCGGGCGGGGCCCGTCCTCTCTTCGCCTGCCCCACGACTCGGCGATGACCCCGACTAGGTCCCGCATACTTATCTCCGCCCGTCAGGCACATCCCTCCTGCCCCACAAAACCACCCACATCCTTCATGCACCACACACACACACCCCTCTTAGCAGTCGACATTCGAAGACACGCACACCGACGTGACGCACATTGAACTTCCCGTCTCTTGCGATCCGTTCAGTATGCAATGTACTGATATACTGATCTGGCGACGACGGTTTCGCGCACGCATTAATCACCCTGTGAGGAAGCTATGACACTTACCCCTGCACCACGTATCTAGTATCCCTACGTCATTCCCTTATCGCTAGAGTAACGCCCCATTCCTGTTGTCACATGGTAAGTAGGTGCTCGTCGACAACGAGCTGAGCTTGACTTCGTGGCGACTTCTTCTCGGCTTCAGTTCATTGCTACGTGTTCGGTTCGTTGTCGTCTATCACGTCCTCGATCGAAATTAAGGATAGCAAGCTTTCGCAAAAACTTGATGCCTTCAGCGGTGAGCGACATCTTTTCCACCAATGGACACGTCGTCTTGAGAACATGATTATCTCCACCGGCGATCACATTTTCTTGACCAACGAAACTTGGACTAGCATCTCAGCATCTGGCTGCTCTGAAGACGAATTTCGCGTCAAGCAACAACGTTGGTACTCTGCGTTGTTTATGGCCCTCCCGATGCATGATACTGATCGTGCGGATATCCGTGAAAACCGCGATATGAACTTCACGCGGCTTTACAAGCGCATTAGCATCTCAGCATCTGGCTGCTCTGAAGAAGAATTTCGCGTCAAGCAACAACGTTGGTACTCTGCGTTGTTTATGGCCCTCCCGATGCATGATACTGATCGTGCGGATATCCGTGAAAACCGCGATATGAACTTCACGCGGCTTTACAAGCGCATTACCGATGTCTACATGGGCCATGGGGATCGCGTAGCTCAGTCTGCAATTGCTTCCCTGCATTCACTGGTGTGCAATAATATTGATGATCTTGAGACCTTTCTTAACAAGTTCATCACCGGAGTTCAAGTTGCTCGGCATCATCAAGATTTCTCTGACGCTCTTGCATTGCAATTGCTTCAAACCAGAATTCCAGATTCCACCTTGTCTAAGGATCTCATTGCGCTTGACCCTAAACTGCGCACATATGGTGGTTTCGTTGATCGCCTCAACAGCAAAGTCTTCGATTATCTCCAGACCAAGTCTCCGCTTGTCAACGTTGCTATACGTGAGGGTCCCCGCCATCGCGCTCGTTGTGACTTTTGTGGTGGCAGCAACCATCCCACTGCTAAATGCTTCCATCGTCTCCGTGCTTTGCGCTTCAATCCACGTTCCCGCCCTCGCCCACCTTTCCGTTCCAGGCCTCAGCCTCCATTTTACCGTGGCTCTCCTAATCCCAAGCGCCCACGCCCTACTGACCTTTGTCACTTTTGTGGCGTTCCTGGTCATTACAAGAAAGATTGTCGCAAGCGCCAACGCTACTTACTCTCCCAAGCCGCATCCCGCCCTCTTTCTCGTCCCCAATACCCACCTCGCCCAAATCCACCATTCTACCAAAACTATCTCTCCGCCCCCATACCACTCTTGCCTCCCTCTCAACCCTCTCCGCCGCTTCTTGCGTTGACACCCTCCACCACACCCTCTGTCCCACCTTCCACCGCCATGTCTTCCCCTCCCGACCCATCTTTTCCTGCACCCACCTATCCGTCTTTCAATTTCCATCTTTTTTCCATCTCCCCAACCATTCACCAAGTTTTGTCTTCTACCAACTCACTCAACGCTCTGCTCACCGCCCGTGAGCGCGACTATCTTCACTCCAACAACCTTCGCCTTGTTGTCTACGATACGGGTGCCAACGTCAATCTCTTCAATTCCCCTGCTGGCTTTACAGACCTTGACAACAATCAACAGCACTCAATCAACTCTGCTATTGGCACTGGCTCTGTTTCTGATTCTGGCACTGCTCACTTAACGTTCCCTTCAATTGGTCCTCTTGACAATCGTGGTCTTCCTTCTCCAGCACCCACTCTTTCCGCCCCTCATGGCATCCATATCGCATTCCCGCATACACTCATCTCTCCTGGCCTTGGTGACAAACGGATTCTTTCTGACCATACCCTTGAGCAGGCTGGTTACGATTGTCATACGATCCAGGATGTTGGCCCTACTCATCCTCAACGAATCCTACGTCACCGCCAGACGCATCATGTCATTCCTCTGCTCCGTCGCTGTGGTCTCCTATTGATCGTCTGTTGGATCGGCAATACAACCGCTGCACCCTACGCGGACTTTGATTCCCCATCTGTGGCATTTTCTTCTTGCCCTCGCGTACATGACCCTTTCGCTTTCCCCGTTGTGTCTCAACGCACCCAACTCACCTACGACATTTGGCATGCTCGTCTTGGTCATTATAGTCCCTCTTATATCCGCCGTTTGCCTTCTCTCGCTGTTGGTACACCGCTCTTCCCAAGTTCCGCGTCTCTTTCTTTTTGTCCTGCTTGTGCTTTGGGTAAAATGCATGCTGCGCATGTTGGCCATCGTAAACCACGTGAATCCACTCCCAGCTCTCTTCCTGAAAACGAAATTTTGTCACGCCCACGTGCCGTTGCGGCATATCTTATTATCCACGCTGATCTCATGTTTACCGGTGTCCCTCCTTTCATTTACCAAGACCGTGCCATCCTTACGTTCGTCGATGATCATACGCGCCGCCGCACACGTTACTTTGCTCCTCGACACGATACACTCACGAACGCTCGTCAACTCGAACTTTTCCTGTGTACTGTGGTTCGGCCCTTTGGCTATCGTATTGCCCTCATCTACACAGATCGTGACAAGTCACTAATGGGCCAATTCGAAACCTTCTGTCTGGGCAACAACATCGCCATCAAACGGGCTCCTGCTGCTCAATCCAATCATTCACACGCGCACGCTTTTTCCGGTGTTGTGGGACGCTCCCATCGCGCAACTGCTGATATTACTCGAACTCTTTTGGTGCATGCACACCGTCCACCTGATTTTTAGCGTTGGGCCATGGAAACGGCTGACTTCATATCCGAGCGGGTGCCAAACGCCTCCAACCCTGGTTACCTGACGCCATATGAAATGCTTCACGAAACCTTGCCCCGCGTCGATTTTCTTCGTGATTGGGGCTGCCCTGCCGCTATTCTCAGTGGCGACAAATGGCCTACCAAAGCTATTACTGGCATCTTCATTGGGTATTCATGTGCTGGTCCTGGTTGTCGTATCCTTCTTCGACGCGCCACCGGTCCCGTCATTCACAATTCCATCAATGTCGTTTTCGACGAGAATTTTGCTATGCGTAAGTCCCTGTCCTCCCAACCCCTTCCTCCTCCCTTTGTGGATTCTCGTTTCCCGGATTTGTTCTACTATGACCCTCGTTTGTCCTCCGCTGTTGCTCCCTTGTCTCCTGTTTTTGATGCTCAGGAGCCGGCCTTATCGGGACTGATCACCCCAGAAACAATACCACAACCATCAGCGAACAATGCGAAAAGTGCACCATCACGTCGAGCCAAACGGAGCCGACCGCGCAAAGTCGACCAAAGCGCACATTATGCTGAAACAGAACCTACTCGCGAAACCTTGAACTCAAATTCTGGCGTTTGTCCACAACGCACTGTCGATTCTGTTTCCTCCTGTCACTCCCTGCATGTTACTTATTCTAGCTTTCGTTTGTTAGTTCATTATGTCTTCCTTCCCCTTTGTCTAGCCCATACCCTTCTTGATCCCCAATTTGTCAAAGCCCATTACTCTGCTTCCGAAGAAACTTCACAATATTCTTACATTGGTGACGGTGCTATCACTTCCACTCATTTACGCGAAGCTGTAGCTCATACAAATCCTGAACGCCCTGGTTGGTTACAAGCCATCGCCAAAGAATTTCATTCTTTCGGTCAGCTCGGTTGCTGGGATGTCGTTCGCGTTCCTTCTACTTTTTCTGGCAACATCTGCACTTTAAAGTGGGTCGGTCCTCCGCAAGAAGTATGAATCTGGCCGCTTCAAATCGTACAAAGCTCGTCTCGTTGTCCGCGGTTACACCCAGGTTCACGGCATTGATTATCACGATACGTATTCTCCGGTCGCCAACATTGTCACTCTTCGGTTCTTTCTCACCTTCGTTGCTGTTCATGACTGGGATTTGCACAAGTTGGATGTCAGCTCCGCTTTTATCCAAGCCCCCATTGACGAAGACATCTATATCTGCCCCCCCGAAGGCTATGCTCCTCGCCAACCCACAGATGGCGCCAAAATCGTTTACAAACACCGTCGCTCTTGGTATGGTTGCAAGCAAGCTTGTCGCAATTGGTGGCTTTATTTGGAACGCTTCCTTGTCAAACGATTGTGGCTTCGTCCGCGGATCTGGTGACACTTGCAGTTACAAGCTCTTGCTTAATTCCACTGTCGTTCTGCGTCTTGTTCTTGTCGTTGATGATCTTCTTGTGGCGCACCCTCGTCATTGCCTTGGCCATTACCAAGCTTTCTTTCTGCGTTTCAAAGCCTTCACTGATGTCAACGAACTCGATCTTCACACTTACGTTGGTCTCCGCATTACGCGTGATCGCGCACGTCGCACGCTCGCTATCGACCAATCCCATGCTATTCGCGAAATTCTCACCGAACATCGCTTTATCAACAGTAAACCCGAATTGACTCCCGCTCCCAAAGGTCTTCGTCTTTCAGCGGCAGATTGTCCTGCACCTGGCTCCCCCGATCAGGTCTTCATGGCACGCATCCCTTTTCGTCGTATTGTCGGTTGTGTCTTGTTTATTTCTGTTATGGAACGCCCTGATATCACTTGGAACGTCAATCAGTGTGCGCGTTTCACAGACAATCCTGGTAAACCCCACTGGCACGCCTTATCCCATACCCTTCGTTATATCGGTGGCGTTAGGGGAATTTAGGCCTACCTGGCGCGCCTTCGAATCCTGGCTCGCGTCCGTGCCCTTGATGGAGTCACTGGACGAGGAAGGCCGTTCTCTTGCCACATAACCACAAACAACTTCCGTGCCTGGTCCTCACAACTTGAGGATCGGCTGTTGCTTTATGATTAAGAACACTTGAATCACAGAAATCAGGGAAGATGATGTCATAGAGAAAACTGACATCATCGGAGCGGAGTAGGGTGCCCCTGATAGGGGGGGGGGGGCTAAATGAGGGGTAAGCCTTAGGAGGCGGGAGTTGCCGCCACAGGACTCCCCTGGTAAGAATTCGAGCTGCCCCAGCGAGCGGCTAGCGCGAGGAGCGCGGCTTCGCCTTACGAGCATCTCGTGAACGAATCTTCTTGTAAACTCGGGTGATGATCGGTTCGGGAACTCGACCACTGCATAAAGTAAACTTGGGGACCAACACATCAATCTTGTGCGGAGCGAAATCCGTGACACAAGGAGTCGTGCTGGATGAGATCTTGGACTTGTCGGTGAAACTGCGACCGTCAACGTCCTTGAACTCGGGCTTGAGTTTGCGGTGCGAAAGGTGAGAGGTCGGCTTGAAATAAGCGACATCATCGTTCGGACCCAAATCAGAATAGAAATGTAGAGCAACACCACGATCATTCTGGTAATCGTAAGGCTCGTAAACTTCGGCAACATAAGTCTTCTTGCGCCAATCAGAGCGCTTCCGGCCAGGAATCCGGAAAACAACAAACTTACCGTGCTGATAATCATCACGGAAGGTTTCTTCGGGTTTGCGGATGGTTTGATCAACGATCGGAGGTAGGTACCATCACAGGCGTGATCCGACTAATATGAACACGTCGTTCTTCGGGTGGAGAGTCGAGAGACTCAACCCTATAGGTGACCGGGAAAAGGCGTTCCTTGATAATGAACGGTCCTCGCCATTCCGGTCGAAGCTTGTTCTGAAGGAGCGGAATGTAGAGCAAAAATTGCGATCCTTCCTTGTATTCAACATCGACATGATCGGCATTGTAGGCCAATCGTTGTTTCTTTAAAGCTTCATCACGAGCCTCGCGGACGATCTTCGTATAATACTTCAATCGTTCACGAGCTTCGGCGACTGCATCAGAGCGAGTCTTCGGCAACAATCGTGTATCAAAGTCCACAAGCGTGTAGTCAGTCGGCAGCATCGGCTGACGGTTCAGGCGCAGCATAAAGGGAGAAATCTGCGTGCCTGGAATAAACTTGCGGTTGTAACAAAGCGCAATATAATGAGCAAAGTCGGGCCAATCCGTGATGTTCCGGCCCTGAAGGCAAGCACGGAGGAAGGCCTTGATAAATCGGTTTACACGCTCAGCCGGGTTCGACTGGGCATGAAAGGGGATCGTAGTTTGGTATCGTGTGTTGAAGAGATGGCAAAACTCGCGCATCAACTTGTTCACGAACTATTTATCGTTGTCGGTACGAATCATCTGGGGCAAGTAGCCCTTGAGGATGATGTTAATGACGAATGACTCCTGAATGGATTCGGCAGTCTCGTCGTTCAAAACACCCAAAATCAAGAAGTGCGAGAACGGATCAAAAAATACTAGAAGATACGTCTCGGGACCAGCGCTGACACACAATGGTCCAAATAAATCCATGCATACGAACTCTTTACCGTTGTCGGTACGAATCATCTGGGGCAAGTAGCCCTTGAGGAGGATGTTAATGACAAATGACACCAGAATGGATTCAGCAGTCTTGTCGTTCAAAACATCCAAAATCAAGAAGTGCGAGAACGGATCAAAAAATACTAGAAGATACGTATCGGGACCAGCGCTGGACAATGGTCCAATAAATCCATGCATAGAACAGCACCATCGCCATCGTAGACAGGCTGTTGGAAGAGTCCAGCTCGTTTCGGCTCAGGTGTATGAGCTTTCTGGCATACTAAACATTCAGCAATGAAGACTCCAACTTCGTTCGACATGTGGGGCCACCAAAATCGTTCTTGGATAGCCTGGACAGTACTGTGACGTCCCATATGACCACCGTTAACCGGAGTGTCATGGTAGAGTCGAATAATACGCTTGCGCAACGTAGCAGAGGCCACAATCATCGGGTGCAAATCAGCAGAAATACGGTAAAGAATGTCTTTAACAACTTCGTATCGTTCGTTCGCTCGGGAACGTCGCGGCGTCTGACCTTGGGCCATTCGGTAGCGAACATCCTCGCAAGTAGCATCAGATTCTTGCTCATGTGCGATTTCGGCGAGCGTCATATTATCGGGTATCTTATCGATATAATCTTTGTAAGCGGCTGCGTCCTTGAAGACCTGCGGCTCATCGCGCGCACGGTCCTTCCGACGTTGTCTCGTAGCGTGAGACGTAGCCAATCTCATCGGATCCTTTTCAGGATCTTCTTCCTCGTCTTCCGGCAGTTCGGTCGTAACGAACGACGTTGTGAAGTGGCAGCCGGAGGCGGGAATTCCTCGGTCATCAACAGGTCAGGGAAGCTCTTGGAACACCAAATACGCGTGGTTCAAAGGTTCTCCAAACTCGTCAGTCTCGATGACATGATCTATCGGATTGCGGGAGAGACAGTCAGGGATACTCATTCCCGGTGACTTTCCCGGCTTGTAACCAAGTTCAGGGTCAAAATTGGCGAGGCGCATCGCCCAACGAGCAAGCTGCCCAGACGAGTGCGTCGCCTTGCGTAAAAACGTCAAATTTCGGTGATCGGTCTCCAAAACAGTCCGGTGCCCTTCGATGTATGCTCGAAAGTGCTCTAGAGAAAGTATAACTGCCAGCAGCTCTAGCCGACGGGGCTCATAATTCCGCATCTCCTTCGGCACAGCTCGGCTCCAATATTCAATCACTCGTTCTTCTCGAGTCACCCTTCCGGCATCGTCCTTGACTTCGACAATCTGGAAGAGATATGCTCCAAGTCCATCCTTGGAAGCATCGGATCGGATCTGAAAAGGCAGATCACAATCGGGGTGGTAGACTCCTCGGGAATCAACCAGAGCTTCAATAATCGTATCCCAAGCTTTCTGACACTCGGGCGTCCATTCGAACTTTACGCCTTTGAGGCATAATCGTCTCAGCGGTTCCACGATCTTCGAGTAGCCCTTCACATATCGCCGGCAGTAATTACTCATGCCGATGAAAGAGCGTATCTGGGTCTTCGGGGAAGTATTCGGCAAAGTACATGGAATCGGCATCTTCTGCAGTGCTTCCAGCGTCTTCGGATTCGGCTTCAAGCCTTCTGGGGTCGAAATGTGTCCCAGAAATTCTATATCATTTTTGAGAAGGTGGAACTTCGCTGTTCGACCGCTGTACCCTCTCTGGCCAAATGACACATCACTTCGATCAAAACTTGCAAATGTCGATGAAGATCGTCGGATCCCATCATAATATCGTCAACAAACGCAACCAGGTCTCGATACATCCATTTCGAAAGGTCGCTCGCCATTTGCTTGCAGAAAAGAGCTCCGGCCGTCTTCACACCTAAAGGTGATCGCAAGAAACTATGAGCGCCAAGTGGGCTAACCATCGTGACAGCGTCTTGCGCTGCCGGATCCAGACGAAGGTTGTGATATCCCCATCTAATATCAATGCATGTCCGCCATCGTCGCATGGCGAGAAAAGCTAAAACATCATCTTGTCGAATGTTCGGCCAACTGTCATTGACCAATTGATCGTTGAGCTGACGTAAGTCAACTGCAGCACGGAACGCGTTTGACGTTCCAATCTCAGCTCCTTTCTTCGGAAGCATCAACACAGGACAGCCCCAAGGTGAGTTGGCCGGACGAATGACTCCATCCCGGCACCACTCGCTGATCTGCTTGCGGAGACAATCGAGCTTCGCAGGCGTCAATCGGTAGGGCGTCATCTTAATCGGTCGCGGATTCGCGTCTTTGAATGGTAGAGACACAGGAGGCGAGTCCACAGGTCTCATAATCGGGTAAAAAAAGGCCCAAGAATATTGCACACAGTGACGGAGCATCAGTTTCGCATCGTCATCTAAGTGCGGATTGTCAGGAATTCCCAGCTACTGAACAGCCTTGTCGATTTCTTCCTTCGTAGGAATTTTAACTTTCATTGCTTCGTCATCCTTGACATGCTCAGGAGTTTGCGGCAGCGGTGCACCCTCAGCATCACGCGGCGCATCTTTCCATGGCACATCAAACTTCTTCTCATATTTTAGTCTCACTCCCGGGTGGCTTTTGTTGATCCTCACGCCTTTGACACGAACACTCGGCTCGCTCTTAATCTTCGGTTCCCGATCTCGCTCACGATCTGGCGGAACGTCCAAATTTGGTTGTCGGGGGGGGGGGGCAGCAGAAGAAGCGTGAGACGTCCCCGGCTCATCTGTTGCAGGCGGAATCAACGGCACCTCTGGAGGTTCCCATTTGGTGCGATCTTGGAGATCGTCAGTCGATACCCATCTTACGACACGCGTGCGCGTGTTTAACAGCGGAACTTGTACGTGACGAAGGGTGGTTTCATCAATTTGTAAATAATAATCAAACGGTCGGTCTGCGGGACGGCAAAGCTTCGCCGCTCAAGTGAAAATCCTTGGTCACAGAGTTGTGCAGATCGAGTACTAATAAGGCCATTGTGTCTGGTGGCACGACGGACGCCAAGTGTTTCAACGAGGTCGTCCTGGAGAAGCAGGCCCAATCAAAATCAAGGGGCATAGTCAGCAACTCCGAAGTCATTTTCAGATTCAGAGATCTGCAATCGGAACGGTGCGGTCCTACGCGAAGCGGGACACGCGCAACGGTATAAGCTGCGTCTGTCGCGGCTCGTGATGATCCTAAATTGTTCAACTGAAGTAAATGTCGTTCGTCGGCGTAGCCAAGCGCGGCGGCGAACTCTTGCTGTATATTCTTGCAAGTCTTTGGAACTGCGCGCAAATGGAGCGGATGGCTGGAAACCAACAACCGCACGCGACAGCTCATCAAACTGGTTTATGTCATAAATATTGACGACGTACACGTAAGGGTGCAAACGTGCAACGTAAGAAATAAGAACTATTCGGTTATATGTGTCCTTTAAGAGGTGCAAATTGTTATATCCTAACTACTAATCAACAGATGTTTGTTCGTTTGTCTGTTTGTCTGTCTGTTTGTCCCTCGATTTAGGGTAAGGATCATGTAGGCCCGCGCGCCAGGCATTCATTGATCCTCCAAGCCGTCTGCGGCGACCTCGCAGACTGTTTCCACGACCCGCGGCGGCTCTTTCAGCGCGCCATTCTCACGCCCCGTCGAAACGATGTTGTCGATGCTGACAACGCGCGCATGACCGCGGCCTTTTTTTCCCGAAGACGGGGCGTCGGAGTTCTTTTCGGCCGACTAGGTTGGGTCGGAAGCCGACGCCTCGCTCTTTACAGTCGAGTTCTGAACTCCCTGACAACCAACGGCATGCTGACTTTGATCGCGAGCTTAAAGTCTTCGCAACCTCGACCCGTCGCACGGCCACTGCAACGGTACCAGATACGTGATCGATCGTGTCGTTGTCACCGAGGCTCCTCCAACCTGTATCCCGTAAGGCCCGCCTACGCCAAGCGATCAACAAGAGTCAGGGCCAGACGCCCCGCGAGGTCGGCGTCCTCTTGCCCAAGCCCGTCTTCTGTCACGTCCAGCTCTACGTGGCTCTCTGTCGATCGGCAACCCCGAGGATTTGCTCTTCTGGGTCGACGACTCCACCCTACCCCACACGTGCTGCGCAATACCGATAAGCCCCCTCACGGCGTCTACACGCGCACTGTAGGTGAACTTACTGGGACCAGGTGAACTTACTGGGGTTAGAGATTGGGACTAGGTGAGGACTGAGTGACCAGGTGAACTGAAACTGGGACCAGGTGAACTTACTGGGGTGTTTTTAGAGTAAACTCAAGGGTTGGCGGCGCGTGCGGATCAAAGCAGCTTGGATTGGCGGGGGTGAGAGCGACGAGCTCAAAGGAGAGTGGGGTGAGTGGGGTGTGAGCACGAGTGGGTTACGACCACGTGAACTTACTGGGGTTAGAGATTGGGAGTAGGTGAACTTACTGGCCTGCACTTGTCCTTACTACTAATCGACAGATGTTTGTCTGTTTGTCTGTTGTCCCCCGATTTAGGGTAAGGATCAGGTGGGCGCGCGAGCCAGACAGTGATCCTCCAAGCCGTCTACGGCGACCTCGCAGACTATTTCCACGACCCGCGGCGGCTCTTTCAGCGCGCCATTCTCACGCCCCGTCGAAACGATGTTGTCGATGCTGACAACGCGCGCATGACCGCGGCCTTTTTTCCCGGAGACGAGGCGTCGGAGTTCTTTTCGGCCGACTAGGTTGGGTCGGAAGACGACGCCTCGCTCTTTACAGTCGAGTTTTCGACTCCTGACAACCAACGGCATGCTGACTTTGATCGCGAGCTTAAAGTCTTCGCAACCTCGACCCGTCGCAAGGCCATTGCAACGGTACCAGATACATGATCGATCGTGTCGTGTCACCGAGGCTCCTCCAACCTGTATCCCTTAAGCCCGCCGACGCCAAACGATCAACAAGAGCCAGGGCCAGACGCCCCGCGAGGTCGGCGTCCTCTTGCCAAGCCCGTCTTCTGCCACGTCCAGCTCTACGTGGCTCTCTGTCGATCGGCAACCCAGAGGATATACTCTTCTGAGTCGACGACTACCACCCTACCCCACGCGTGCTGCGCAATACCGATAAGCCCCCTCCGGCGTCTACACGCGCACGTAGGTGAACTTACTGGGACCAGGTGAACTTACTGGGGTTTGAGATTGGGACTAGGTGAATATAGTGACCAGGTGAACTACTGGGACCAGGGAACTTACTGGGGTTTTAGAGTAAACTCAAAGGTAGCGGCGTGTGCGGATCAAAGCAGCTTAGATTGGCGGAGGTGAGAGCGACGAGCTCAAGGAGAGGGTGTGAGTGGGTGTGAGCACGAGTGGGTACGCCGAACTTACTGGGGTTAGAGATTGGGACTAGGTGAACTTACTGGGGACCAGGTGAACTTACGGGGTTAGAGGTTGGGACTAGGGAACTTATGGCCTGCACTTGTCGTGATTTTAAAAATAAAATTGGTATAGTAACCGATTACCCGTTTATCATAAGTGTCATTAAGATAAAAAAATCGTT
>JAQMWT010000600.1:0-26420 GCA_029834535.1 Chrysophaeum taylorii | reverse complement strand
CGTTGCAGTGGCCGTGCGACGGGTCGAGGTTGCGAAGACATTAAGCTCGCGATCAAAGTCAGCATGCCGTTGGTTGTCAGGGAGTTCAAAACTCGACTGTAAAGAGCGAGGCGTCGTCTTCCGACCCAGCCTAGTCAGCCGAAAAGAACTCCGACGCCTCGTCTCCGGGGAAAAAAGGCCGCGGTCATGCGCGCGTTGTCAGCATCGACAACATCGTTTCGACGGGGCGTGAGAATGGCGCGCTGAAAGAGCCGCCGCGGGTCGTGGAAATAGTCTGCGAGGTCGCCGTAGACGGCTTGGAGGATCACTGTCTGGCTCTCGCGCCTACCTGATCCTTACTCTCGCGCCTACATGATCCTTACCCTAAATCGGGGGACAGACAGACACACACCCCCCCCTCTTAGCAGTCGACATTTAAAGACAGACAGACAAACAGACAGACAGACAAACAGACAGACAAACATCTGTCGATTAGTAGTTAGGAAGCTCAAAACTAGGCCCTAGCCTACATTTCGAACACCAAACGAGAAACCCTCATTCAAAAGTGGATTGTCTCAGGCTATGTTTCAAACATAGCCTGCAAAATCACAAAATCGGCGTTCCGCCCATGGAATCGGCCGAAACGAGCAAAGAGTCGGCCCCGGGTCCTTCTGTAACCCCTGTGGACCCTTCGGTCCCGGCTGAGTTGACGAAAGTGTCGAAAAAACCCGCTGCCAAACGTCAACGGCGAAAAAACCTCTTGAGGGGAGAGTGCGTGTGCTGCGTAGCGAGGCTCGACGCCGACGAGACGGCCAGGGCGAGCTGCCCGACAAGTTCTACGTGTGCTCGAAAATGTGCCGGGACGACTTCACCCCGAGCAAGCTACACACGACGAAGGGCGCGAAGGCCGTTCTCGCCCGGATCTCCGCGTCGCTAACTAGGACTCTCAAGACAACCATCCGCAGCGGGGACGAGGTCCTCATCGAGCACGACTTCTCGGCGGGGCACAACATCCAGGGCGGCAACGGCGTTGTCCTGGGCCTAATCTACAACAACACTGTGTGTCGGGTCGAGTCATACGACGTGAAAACGATTCAGCAGGGAGAGATCCGCGTCCCGTTCTCCCACGTCAAGGCCAAGCCCGACAAGGAGAACGACACCCCCCCGATTCGGCGACTACCACCCGGACGGCCAGCGCGTCCGACGCTTGGATCGAGTGGGTCATCGGTTATCTCCACACTGTCGTCGTCGTCGGACTCGAATGTGCGGATCTCGGAGCTCGAGAAGGATGTGTCGAAACTCCGGAGCACGGTCGACAAGCTCACGGCGGCCAAGATGGCTCAGCACTCTCGCTCTGTCACCGCCGAACGCGAGACGAAAGAAGCCCACGCCGACGCCTTCGCCGCGGAAATGGCGGCCGCCAAGGCAGACGCGGCGCGTCTCGAGGCCAAGTGGAAGTACGAGGACGAGGTCCGGGATGCCGCACGTCGGGAGGCACGGCTCCAGGTTCGCATCGAACGCCACCAGGCCTCCAATGAGAAGCAGCGCGACCGCGATGCCGCGAGGCTGCAGCGAGCCATCGACGAGCTCAACGCGACCAAGGCCCAGTCGAACGAGGCGGCGAGACAGGCTGCGGCGGCGGCCGAGTTTCGGGAGAGGAACCGACTGAAGAAATCGGACCCTCGGGCCATGCGACAACTCAAGAACAATTACGCCGCCCTCAACCAGGAAGCGAAGCAAATGGAGATAAAGCTCGCGGCTGCCGAGGACCGCGTCCAGGCCCGGGAGGAGGAGATCGAGCGGCTGCGGGAGCGGGTCGCGGTCCTCGAGAAGCAGAACGCCGAAGTGTGGGTACCGCGGAAGCCGTCCGGCAAGGGATCCGGCAAGGGCACTCCGTGGGACTCGAAGCTCAGGGTGCTGTGTATGAAACTGCTCGCCTCGCGGGTTGCGCCTGCGGAAATCCCCGAGGTCCTGGTCTCGGTCGTCGAGGCGGTCGTTGGCCCGGAGCGAGTGCGCGACATGGAGCTCCCGTCCGCACGCTTCATTCGCGACCTGCGCTCCGAGATGGGTGTCCTTCACGAGGCCGCCGTCGCCCTCGCCGTGGGATACGGTGACGTCGTCGACGCGGCGACGGACGCGTCGCCGCTCGACGGCAAGGAGATCGCGACTACCCAACTTCGCGTCACACGCGGCGGCGTGACGGAGAACTGGACGCTGGGCGCGAGCGAGATCTCCGACCAGAGCGCGCCTGGCGAGGCCAAGGCGATCAACGATCGGTTTGGTGACCTGAATCGAGCGCTCCAGCTCGTTAATCAAGTTTACCAGGAGCTCTACGGAGCCGACGCTGCTGCGGAGGCGCTCCCGGCCGCCGGCAGCGCCGGCGTGCAGAATCTCGCCGGCCGGGCCATCGTTACCGACAACGCCTCCGCCGCCATCGCATCGGTCCGCGAGCTCCAGGAGCATGTCCTCGCGGCGGTGCAGAAGGAGATCGGGGAAGAGCTGTGGAATTTGATGACGCAAGACGAGCGCGACGCGAAGACTCGTGTCTTTCACGGGAACTGCCAGCGACATCTCGGTACGTCGTGCCGTCCCACCAGCAATTTGTTGAGCAGGCAACACATGGCTCGACGGCGGCGCCGCCGAGGAGGCCAAGATGCTCGACACGCTGCTGAAGGATAGCATCGAGAGCTCGGAGGCGAAGCACCTGCGCCTCACCGGCGAGTTGAACAAGGTCATTCATGCCTTGTCCAAGTGTATCGGCGAGGGCGTGGATCGCTACGGGAAGGGCTTCGGGACCCCTCTCCGGGCATTCCTCGAGGAGAAGCACCCGTCGGAGCTCTACCTCACGCTCGGCCGCACGGACAAGGGGACGCGGCAGGACGCGTGCACCAACGCGGCCCGGGTCATCTTCCACAACCTCCCGTTTCTCGTCGAGTTCCTCGAGAACGCGAGCTACGCGCCGCAGAACATCCTCAGGAACAACCTCTTCTCGACCTTGTCCTCGCAGGAGGTCGCCGGAGCCATTCGAGCCCGAGCGATCATCGACGACAAGCTCACGGTGCCTTTCCGATTTTTCGCCGCATCGGACGCCCTCGAGGGTTGGTCGGTTCTCGACATGGCGGGTTCTCGAGCGAGTGCATGCCTTCTTCCAAGTCTGCCAGGATAATCCACAACTCGTTGCGACCGCCGGTTACGAGGCCTTCGACACTGAGATCGCCACCTACGCCCAGTTCCTCGAGACGCGGGCCGGGTCGGCGAAGCTGTCCGTCGACGGCCAGTCCACGATCCGCGACGTCGCGGCCGTTCGGGCGCGGCTCTACGCTCCGACTGACACCAATGATCCAGAGGCCAAGACCATGCTCGACGCGCTCCGGGCCTGGGGCCGCGGCATGCGCCGCACGTTCGAGGGGGCAGTCTATGCGCTACGTCGGCGACGGCGACCTCGCGGCGGTCAACCAGACGTCGGAGCTCCGGAGGGCCTTCGACGGCGCGCGGCGGAACTCGAACGAGGTCGAAGGCGAGTTTGGCGTATTGAAGTATTACAACGCCTCCTACGTCAACATGAGCGTCGTGAACTGCGTCGGGGTCGTCGCGTGCCAACGGGACCACATGTTCGACCGGGCCGCCACGAGTTTTACGACCAAGCGCCGGCGACGCGTCGCCGACGAGGTCGCTGGTCGAACGACGACGAAGGCTCGAATGCGCGATCGAGTTGGTGGAGGACGTCTCGCCACGCTCGGCGACGACTTTCGAGGAGTGTTGATGGAGGCGGCTCGTCGTGGTCGGCAGAACCACAAGGAGCAGGCTGCCGCGCGCGCGGAGGCGGCGAAGGAGCACCATCGCCGTCGGCCGCCGCGTTCGTCGAGAAGGCCCTCGAGCGCCAGGTGAACGACTACGCCAAGGCCCAGGAGGCCATGAAAGTCAAGCCTGTCGTCGACGAGCAGGCCCTCGTCGGGAGGACCCTGCTCTCGACGGTCAAGAAGCGACTTGATGCGGCACTTAAGCAGATCTCGAGCGACGCTGCGCGGTCGAAGGTCCTCAAGGAGAACATCGACAGGTACGTCGTCGGCATGGGCATGGGCGACCTCAAACCCAAGTCCTACACCTCGGGCAAGGACCCGACGATCGGCTCGGCCGGTTCCAAGGCCAACATCGAATTCCTCACCGCGCACCTCGAGTACGTCTACGAGCAGATCAAGACCAACTCCCGCGAGTTGGTCGCCGAGGCGGTAGTCCTGGGCGAGCGCCGACAGCAGCTGCCAGTGCTCGGGACCGCGACGGCCCAGCGTCTCGAACTCGACGCGAGGCGGCACTTGAGCGTTGACGAGCTCAAGGCCAAGGTTGAGGAGTGCCGCGCCTTTCGCCATCCGAGGAAGCGGACGCGGACAACGAGTGGCCGCTCGAAGCTACCGACGATTGACGTGGCGTTGGTCGGGTCACGCGTCGAGGTTCTCTGGGAGTTGTCGGGGCACCCGGGCTGCTACTGGATGCCCGGCACCATCGAGGCGGTATCCGACGAGAACTCCAAGGACGGTCGCAAGAAACTCGGGCTGGGTTGGATCTTCGTTTCCTATGACGACGGTTTCAGCGGGTGGCTCCTCGCGAACCGCCCCACCTTCTTCAACGGCTCCAAGCCGGCTTCCTGGCGCTTCGTGTCCGAGGACAACGAATACGACGACGACGACGACGAGGAGGAGGAGGACGCGATGGACGTCGACGACGACGACTACGCATAGCTGCGTTCGCGAGCCCCGACGCCGGTCTCCTGAGGACGCCCGGAAAGACGAGGACACTAGAACTGGCCCCAGCGAACAAAAGGCGCCGTCTAAACGCCCACACGACCCTCATTGGGCCTACGGACATTCCCGATGCGCCGGTTGTTGTATTTGGAGCCGATGGCGTCGTGCAGAGTAGAGCCACCTAGGCCCCCGCCTCCACCGAGGCGCCAAAATACCTCACTCCCAAGTAGATTCGCCAAATCGGCAGCTACGGACTTCGTTCCAAGATAAAATCGGCACCATTTTGGGTCAACTTGGCGACGGACAAAAAAGCCCGCCAATCCTTGGGGATTTTCGGCCCCGGCGCGGGACCCCCGAGTTCCTTATCCGACCCTATTACTGGGACCAAGTGAACTTACTGGGGTTTTTAGAGTAAACTCAAAGGTTGGCGGCGTGTGCGGATCAAGTTAGCTTAGATTGGCGAGGGTGAGAGGGACGAGTTCAAAGGAGAGGGGTGAGTGGATGTGAGCACGAGTGGGCTTACGCCGAACTTACTGGGGTTAGAGATTGGGACTAGGTGAACTTACTGGGACAAGATGAACTTACTGGGGTTAGAGATTGGGACTAGGTGAACTTACTGGCGAACTTACTGGCCTGCACTTGTCGGCATTTAAAGACAAACAAACAGACAGACAGACAGGACAGGAAGACAGACAGGACAGGAAGACAGACAGACAGACAGACAGACAGACAGACAGACAGACAGACAGACAGACAGACAGACAGACAGACAGACAGACAGACAGACAGACAGACAGACAGACAGACAGACAGACAGACAGACAGACAGACAGACAGACAGACAGACAGACAGACAGACAGACAGACAGACAGACAGACAGACAGACAGACAGGAAGACAGGAAGACAGACAGACAGGACAGACAGGACAGACAGGACAGACAGGACAGACCGGACAGACAGGACAGACAGGACAGACAGGACAGACAGGACAGACAGGACAGACAGGACAGACAGGACAGACAGGACAGACAGGACAGACAGGACAGACAGGACAGACAGGACAGACAGGACAGACAGAACAGACAGGACAGACAGGACAGACAGGACAGACAGGACAGACAGGACAGACAGGACAGACAGGACAGACAGGACAGACAGGACAGACAGGACAGACAGGACAGACAGGACAGACAGGACAGACAGGACAGACAGGACAGACAGGACAGACAGACAGACAGACAGACAGGACGACAGGCAGACAAGACAGACAGGACAGACAGGACAGACAGGACAGACAGGACAGACAGGACAGACAGGACAGACAGGACAGACAGGACAGACAGGACAGACAGGACAGACAGGACAGACAGGACAGACAGGACAGACAGGACAGACAGGACAGACAGAACAGACAGGACAGACAGGACAGACAGGACAGACAGGACAGACAGGACAGACAGGACAGACAGGACAGACAGGACAGACAGGACAGACAGGACAGACAGGACAGACAGGACAGACAGGACAGACAGGACAGACAGGACAGACAGGACAGACAGACAGACAGACAGGACGACAGGCAGACAAGACAGACAGGACAGACAGGACAGACAGGACAGACAGGACAGACAGGACAGACAGGACAGACAGGACAGACAGGACAGACAGGACAGACAGGACAGACAGGACAGACAGGACAGACAGGACAGACAGGACAGACAGGACAGACAGGACAGACAGGACAGACAGGACAGACAGGACAGACAGGACAGACAGACAGACAGAGAGACAGACAGAGACAGACAGAGAGACAGACAGAGAGACAGAGAGACAGACAGAGAGACAGACAGACAGACAGACAGACAGACAGACAGACAGACAGACAGACAGACAGACAGACAGACAGAGAGAGACAGACAGACAGAGAGACAGAGAGACAGAGAGACGGACAAACATCTGTCGATTAGTAGTTAGGATTCCACTTTAAACCGTCGAACATAAATGACGTGTTTCGTGCATTTACTTCAAAAAAATGTGTCCAATGCTTGCGATCACCAGAACCCCCTTGAAAGAGAAATTTTTTAAGCATGAGGCTGGGCGAAGACCGCTTCCAGGGGGGGGGGGGGCGAGGACACGACAAAACACCCCCCCCACACACACAGCATGAAAATTTGGCCCTAGGGGATCGGCGACCTTCTCCCTGGAGCTCGTCAGTGGCGCTTGGAGGTCTCGGAAGGAAACCCCACGGCTTCGAGAGCTCAGCGCGAAATCCATCTTCGCATCCCTGAAACTGTAGAAAGTAGGCGGTCCGAGCCGAAAAAAACTTAAAGGTCGCATTCAGTACCTCGTCAAGTATTGCGGCGGCGGCTCGGAGTCGCGCGTTTGGCTACGGCACAGTGATCCGATCCGAGCCTTCAACGCCCGTGCCAGACAGGACAGACAGGACAGACAGGACAGACAGGACAGACAGACAGACAGACAGACAGAGAGACAGACAGAGACAGACAGAGAGACAGACAGAGAGACAGAGAGACAGACAGAGAGACAGACAGACAGACAGACAGACAGACAGACAGACAGAGAGAGAGACAGACAGACAGAGAGACAGAGAGACAGAGAGACAGAGAGACGGACAAACATCTGTCGATTAGTAGTTAGGATTCCACTTTAAACCGTCGAACATAAATGACGTGTTTCGTGCATTTACTTCAAAAAAATGTGTCCAATGCTTGCGATCACCAGAACCCCCTTGAAAGAGAAATTTTTTAAGCATGAGGCTGGGCGAAGACCGCTTCCAGGGGGGCGAGGACACGACAAAACACCCCCCCCACACACACAGCATGAAAATTTGGCCCTAGGGGATCGGCGACCTTCTCCCTGGAGCTCGTCAGTGGCGCTTGGAGGTCTCGGAAGGAAACCCCACGGCTTCGAGAGCTCAGCGCGAAATCCATCTTCGCATCCCTGAAACTGTAGAAAGTAGGCGGTCCGAGCCGAAAAAAACTTAAAGGTCGCATTCAGTACCTCGTCAAGTATTGCGGCGGCGGCTCGGAGTCGCGCGTTTGGCTACGGCACAGTGATCCGATCCGAGCCTTCAACGCCCGTGCCCGAGAAGAAGAGCGCGAGGCTCTCGGAGCCGCCGAGCCTCAGCTAGTGACGGTCCGTAGCATGGTATAGCTCTGAAGACCGGGGCGCCTGGCAAGCAAGGCAGGTTTACCCTCGCGTATGAGACCACCGTGCGACTAGCGAGAGGCGCGTAGGTGCGCGGCCACCCCATCCAGCTTGAAATTTTAGCGCTGGGGGATCATAGACCTCCACCTCGGCACGAAATTTTAGCGCTGGGGGGTCGCGACCCCCCCGCCAAGTATCTCGTTGTCCTCGCGCGCCCCAACTGGAAGCTTGGTCCGATGTTCTCGAAATCTTCAGCGGACAACAGACTCGCGGAGGCGGTCTTTCGACGATGGCGCCCTCGAAGGCTTGCTGGGCTCCTTATACATGTCGAACTCTCGCCCGCGTCCAATGACACAATCTTCCACGCGGCAATCGACCGTCGACTGGTCCAGCGTTTGGATGGCGTAAAAAAAGGTATCCTCTCGAGAGCGAAGCTTCGAGGTCCTCGAGACCGAGCTGGCGAATCGGCGGGGTCGATTTCGGGTGGGACATGTCCCTCCTTGGAGATCGCAATCCTGATGTCGCATTCTCCTTCTGCAAAGCCTCTCGTCGAGCATCGAGGTCTGCCTCGCGCTGCGGCTCTGTGCAAGGTATGGTATTTTGAATATCAGTTCCCCCCCCCCCCCTCCGACTTAATGCGCGATCTTAAAATTTCCAGTTCGTTTTTCTGGACGATCTCAACTACGACGTTCTTCCTTCTCGTCGGAATAGTCCTCGTCGCCCTGATCGTCACCACCTTTGGGCCCGCAAGAAAAATAGCGTGTTCCAAACTTCTCGGCCACAAGTCTCTTGGCGTGTCAGCATTTCGTATACTTAAATCTATTTCTTAACCGTATTGACGGTCTCTCCCCAGCGTAAGAGACTCGCGGTGGGCAATTTCGTTTGCGGAGTGGCGTTCCTTCCGGAGTGGTGTCGCGGCAGCGCCTCCAACATAGGTCTCCGAAGCAGCGGGCTCAATGGAAGTCTCTCTCTCTCTCTCGTTGTGGGGATTTTGGGGACGCTGCTGGAGTGGTTGGTGGAGAAGTAGTACCAGACGCACAACGTCTCGAAGCGCGCGCTCGATCCAGCGCTTCTTCGTGGACTGGCGCCCGCCGTCGAAGATGAAGTACTCGAAGGCCGCGGCTCGACACCGAGCTCACTGAGATCGCGATGAAGGGGGAGTCTGCCTAGACGAGTGGGGCGACGACGCCTCTTGAGTTGCGCAAAGGAAGCCTCATTACCCCGACACACCAAGTAGGGTTGGGTGGACTAGAAGAACATTCCGGCGCCGCGACAAAATAAGGCCACTCGGACTCAGAGAAAGATCTTCTTTCCCGTCTTTTCGGCGACAGCACGAAGGCGCTGCTTTACTTGATCGCTGATTTCGTTGCCCCTGCGCCACGCGCCGCGTCGTTGGAGTAAGGGAAGCAATAAAAAGGGTTTTGAATTAAACGAAGAATATTGCCGCGACGCCAACGGGAAACGCACGAGAGATAGAGCGCCTGGAGCGACGTGTTCTTCTCGAGGGCCGCAGCGAGGCGTGCCGCGCCCTTGGCGCCGATACCGTTGGACCTGCGAAATTTCGTCGGTAAAATCGGGGGTTTTGGAAATATCAGTTCAGAAAACAAATAAATCTAATTCGGTCATCGCGAAAAACGCCGACGGGAAACGCACCGGAGATCGAGCGTCTGGAGCGACGTGTTCTTCTCGAGGAACTCTGCGAGGCGTGCCGCGCCCTCGGCGCCGATACGGTTGCCCCTGCGAAATTTCGTTGGTAAAATCGGGGGTTTTGGAAATATCAGTTCAGAAAACAAATAAATCTTTCGGTCATCGCGAAAAACGCCGACGGGAAACGCACGAGAGATTGAGCGTCTGGAGCGACGTGTTCTTCACGAGCGCCGCAGCGAGGCTGGCCGCCTCGTCGTTGCCGATTCCGCTGCAACTGCGCAAAAAATCCAAAGTCAAGCCGCAAAATACAACCCAGCCACAAAGTCGCAACAAAATTCGCACCTAAGATCGAGCTCTCTCAACTCGTCATCGTTCGTTTCGAGGCACTCGAGGACCCGCGGCCAGGACATACCGCAACGTTCGAGGATGCGCTCGCTCGCTCCGTGACTCGGCAGCAATTTCCCCTCGGACTTCTCGCGTCGTCGCTTTTCTTGCAGCTTCCCCTCGATCTGGTCTTGGCGTTCGGCCTCGGTTTCCGCAGGTTTGGTGAACGATCGCCCGGGGACGAGAGCGGCGGCACCGGCCTCCTTCTTTCCGACGCTCCCGGTCTCGACCACGTGCACTTCCTCGAGGGTCGCCGCGTCGTCCTCCTCGCTCGGTACGGGTTCGTCCTTTTTTAAAATCTGAGGGAAATCAAACTCAGAGATTTGGTTAGCGAGTGTTCTCATGGAACCGAAGTCCGAAATTGTCACGTCCCTTGCAACTTCGGATGGGTTAGCGAGTGTTCTCGTGGAACCAAAGTCCGAAATTGTCACATGCCTGGTAGCTTCCAATAATTGCTCTTCACATCGAGCAGCGACGTTGTTGATCGCGTCTATTGTCAGATCCTGCTCGGGTCGCAATAACGTAGAAAGCAGCCTTTCGCCTTCAACCTCCGAGCGTCGATACTGTTCTGCCGCTTCGGCGCACTCGGCGGGGAATTTGTGTCTCAAAAATTGGAGATCGGCCGTCTTCACGATTACGCCCGTCAAGGCCAACTCGGCGATCCTGATGGTCCGGGTTTTGGCTAAGTAGGCAGCGAACTGTAACCCCCATCCTCGAAAGTCTTCGACGTCGGACACCACACAATGATAAACAATCGAGCCTGGTGTCGTTCTTGCAACCTCGACTTTCATGTCTGCAAGATCTTCAAGGAGCGTATGCACCTTGTCCAAATTACTATCATCAATGCTGCCTTCAATTCGTATAAACGCTGTATTTTCCATAAGTTCGCGATCAGCGTGCATGAGCTCGAGTATCTTTGGAACGTAATCTTCCCTTACAATCTCATTGTCTTCCGAAGTAAGCAAGTCGAGTTTGCTGAGGCGAAGACGTATTTTCCCGGGAATGCGCTTCCCCAAACGTTCCCTTAACTCGCCTTCAAACGGACTGTACAGCAGCCTGATCGGCGGCTCCGCGCCAGGATCAAGAGCAATCTCCCCCATGGCGCAGAGATACGACGTCTCCACGCATTCCAGCCCGTCGTCCTTGAATTCCGCTAGATACTTGGTCAAAAACACATCGACGAAATCGGCAGCTGACTTTCTGTCCATCGCCTCGGTCCAAACAATCAGGCGTGGGGGTTTCAACAGTTTATCACTGGGTAAGTTCGCACCAAGGTCGATTGACTTGTGCGCGAGGAGAAGCACACACTCAGGCTGCACGGATCTCACGAAGTCGACGAGATTGTCCTGATCAAACGCGAACGTGCGCTCTCTCGCTCCCGCACTCGAGCGAAAGAGGCGAAGACGCCACTCTTCGTCGTAGGATCGAGCACCGTCGAGCGGACACCCGACGAAGATTAAAATCCGTGGTGGCCCCACCCCCTTCACAAGCTCGACAAGTTCCAGATCGGGATGGTAATAAATGGCGACATCGCGTTTTTCAAGCGCGGTCATAAGATGCGGAGTGATACGCTTGTCCGCGATTGCCTCATTCTCGACTGAAAGTATGGCCGCCACCGGATAAACTCTCGGCAATCCAAGGCAAAACTCCCCAAAACCGGTTACCAAATCACCAAATTCTTTCACCCGGCTCTCGTCGACGTAGAATCGCAACGTCTAGTCCGTTTGGTCGTCCAACTCGGTAATCTTCGCTCGAATTATGCCGTAATCGTCCGTGCCGTACTTTCGATGCAAACGCGGTCGCAACGCGCATTTGTGCGACCCCTCAAAAAGTTTGATCACAGCGACGTGCCTCTGAATAGCAAGCAAACAAGACTCGAAGGACCCCGGAGCTGTTTCGCTGGTTGCGCTCGGCGCCTCCTCCACCACGGGGACTCGCTCGGGGTAGTAGTTGCCTCGGAACACTTCAAAGTGCGCGTCCAAAAAAATCGGATTCGCGCGCGTGCCGCAGACGTCTTCCGAGGCCTTGATCGTGACGCACTTCGCCTTGACGGCGATCGACGAGGCCGCTCTGGTGCGCGAGCCCGTGCCGTACGGTGTCGTGGTGTCGCGGTTTGCGAATCCCCCGCAGCAGACCTGGCCCGAGGTGCCATCAACGACGATTGCGTTGTCGGCCGCGCTGAGGGTTTGCAGCGCCTTTTTGTCGGCATCGCTCTCGCAGCAGTTCTGGATGAAAATCCGGTCATCGCGGCGGTCGAGGTCCTTGCGGACGAATCCATACTTGGAGTGAAAGGAGGATTCGGCTACCGCGTATGATAATTCCGGATCGGGAGCGAGGAGCTCGGTCGAGTTGCCGACGATGAACAAAAAGCCGTGCGCAGCCTGCTTCTCGCCGACACCCTCGGTCGCGATCATGCGCGCGGCCTTGAGGGTCGCGGCGACGACATCCTCGCGGATGTGTGCGGGCATGACGCCTTGATGATCACGTGACATGCTTTGCCGAACACACAAATTGAAGAACTAACTAACTAACTTCAGACCTCTCCCGAGCATGGGAGCCAGGCCGGACCGACAGGAGCCAGTCCGGAATCACGGGCCTGTAGACGAGGAGCGCCGAAAGGTCGGTCGGCGGAGAGTGACCATCGCTTGTCGCCATGCGACGAGGAGACTGCGATGTGACTGACAACCAACCCTAACCCCCCCTCTTCTCCACAATAATTCTCCACAAGTGCAGGCCAGTAAGTTCACCTACTCCCAATCTCTAACCCCAGTAAGTTCACCTGGCCCCAGTAAGTTTCTTGAAAAGTTTTTGAATAAGTTCACCTGGTCAGTAAGTTCACCTAGTCCAAATCTCTAACCCCTGTAAGTTCGGCGTAAACCCACTCGTGCTCACGCCCACTCCTTTGAGCTCGTCGCTCTCACCCCCGCCAATCCAAGCTGCTTTGATCCGCACGCGCCGCCAACCCTTGAGTTTACTCTAAAAACCCCAGTAAGTTCACCTAGTCCCAGTAAGTTCACCTGGTCACTCAGTTCACCTAGTCCTAATCTCAAACCCCAGTAAGTTCACCTGGTTCCAGTAAGCTCACTTACAGTGTGCGTGTAGACGCCGGGAGGGGGCTTATCGGTATTGCGCAGCACGTGTGGGGTAGGGTGGGGTCATCGACTCAGAAGAGCATATCCTCGGGGTTGCCGATCGACAGAGAGCCACGTAGAGCTGGACGTGACAGAAGACGGGCTTGGGCAAGAGGACGCCGACCTCGCGGGGCGTCTGGCCCTGGCTCTTGGTGATCGTTTGGCGTCGGCGGGCCTTAAGGGATACAGGTTGGAGGTGCCTTGGTGACAACGACACGATCGATCATGTATCTGGTACCGTTGCAGTGGCCGTGCGACGGGTCGAGGTTGCGAAGACTTTAAGCTCGCGATCAAAGTCAGCATGCCGTTGGTTGTCGGGTAGTCGAAAACTCGACTGTAAAGAGCGAGGCGTCGTCTTCCGACCCAACCTAGTCGGCCGAAAAGAAATCCGACGCCTCGTCTCCGGGAAAAAAAGGCCGCGGTCATGCGCGCGTTATCAGCATCGACAACATCGTTTCGACGGGGCGTGAGAATGGCGCGCTGAAAGAGCCGCCGCGGGTCGTGGAAACAGTCTGCGAGGTCGCCGTAGACGGCTTGGAGGATCAATGTCTGGCTCGCGCGCCTACCTGATCCTTACCCTAAATCGAGGGACAACCATGACCCCGACTAGGTCCCGCGTACTTATCTCCGCCCGTCAGGCACATCCCTCATACCCCACAAACCCACCCACATCCTTCATGCTCCCCACACACACCCCCCTCTTAGCAGTCGACATTTAAAGACAAACAAACAAACAAACAAACAAACAAACAAACAAACAAACAAACAAACAAACAAACAAACAAACAAACAAACAAAAAAACAAACAAAAAAACAAACAAAAAAACAAACAAACAAAAAAAAAAAAAAAAAAAAAAAAAAAACAAAAAAAACAAAAAAAACAAAAAAAAAAAAAAAACAAAAAAACAAAAAAACAAAAAAACAAAAAAACAAAAAAAACAAAAAAAAACAAAAAAACAAAAACAAACAAAAACAAACAAAAACAAACAAAAACAAACAAAAACAAAACAAAAACAAAAAAAAAACAAAAAAAAACAAACAAACAACAAACAAACAAAATACAAACAAACAAAAAAAACAAACAAAAAAAACAAACAAACAAAAACAAACAAACAAAAACAAACAAAAACAAACAAACAAAAACACACAAACAAAAACACAAACAAACACACAAACAAACAAACAAAAACAAACAAACAAACAAACAAACAAACAAACAAACAAACAAACAAACAAACAAACAAACAAACAAACAAACACACAAACAAACAAACAAACACACAAACAAACAAACAAACAAACAAACAAACAAACAAACAAACAAACAAACAAACAAACAAACAAACAAACAAACAAACAAACAAACAAACAAACAAACAAACAAACAAACAAACAAACAAACAAACAAACAAACAAACAAACAAACATCTGTCGATTAGTAGTCAGGACCCCAGTAAATTGGAGCCACCTCCGGCATTACGCACAGGCGCACTTCAGGGAGCGCCGAGACGCTTACAGAAACGCCAACTTGTTGCCCCTACGTCTCTCGGCCGCCAGGCCCCTGGCGGCGCGCCGAGACGCTTACAGAAACGCCAACTTGCTGCCCCTACGTCTCTCGGCCGCCAGGCCCCTGGCGGCGCCCGGACAGTTAGGCTAACGCCTTGCCGTCCTTACTTACACCCCTGACACCCTCAAAGACGCGGGGGCCACAGAAAGCGGCAAGCTCATCCGCCTTCATCGCGGTATGCTACACCTGCGATTTGCGAGGCCGATCCGAGACCCTGAATCCGGGGCGGATGCTTTCCACCCCACGCATTCGTGCCCTTGCACTCGACGACGGCTGTCGCTCTCGGTTTGGCCCTCGAGCAAGCCCTCCCGTTCGTGTTCCGCATCGCCTCAGAGTGAAGTCGAGCACTTCATTCATACCATTTATACGCCGCGCTCCATGGACTTGGCGGCATCTTTCTCTATGGGCGCCGTTCGAGCTGTGCTCGGGATTACTTGGTCGTCGACTCGGGCGAACGCCGAATTCCGCAAGGCTGCTCGGATTGTGCGCATGGCCATCGATGTTGCGGCCGCAGCTCGATTCTCGGTGTTCAAAGCCCACCAGGTCTTCTTCGCTTCCCTCAACCGTGCCAAAATTCTGATTGACGGCGTCGCTGCTCGTGACGCGCCACCGGGGGGAACCTTCGCCACGGACAATGAAGCCGCTTTTGCTGACGCCCGGGAGCGCTCTGCAGCTGTGGATCTGGAGTACGCCGGCGGGCGCCTTCGCGGCCCTGCGCAATGTCGTAACGAGTGCTACGACTCGTTCGTGCGCACACGCGCTCGGAGTACGCGCAGCCACCCCAATCCACCGCCACCTTCAGCCACACCCTGGCCTCTCAGGGTCAAGAGGCACAGGGCGCCGACGGCGGCAGTCAGCTCCCGACCCGGCGGCGGCGGCTCAAGCGGCAGCTCGGGCGGCAGATGAACTCGAACTGCAGCCGATGCGGCGGCCGCCGCAGCAGAGGCGGAGGCGGAGGCGAGGCGAGATGGCGCTGCGGCGGCGGCGGCGGCCGACGCTGCCGGCATTGCCGCGGCCTGCTGCGGCCGTGGCGGACCGTGCTGCCGCCGCTGCTGCAGCCCAGACAGCGGCGGATCATCTTCGCGCGGCATATCCCACCCCCAATGGTGGGATCTTGCGAATCCCTGGTCGGTTATCGACGAGCTCGACCTGGACCAGCTCCGTGTCCTCCCCCTCGCGGCAAACATGAACCCGTGCCATCCCGACGTCTCGCAGTGCGCTCGTGGTCCACATAACGCAGCGATGGAAGGACCGACGATTTGGGGCGTTTTGCTATCAAGTGGCTGACTGTCGCGCACTTCCTCTTCTTCCGATCGGTTCGCGGGGGCGAGCGCGGCTGTCTCGGCCCGCTTTATTGACCCGTGCGAACGTCGGGACTACGAGCGTGTCTTCGACTGCTTCGTCCGTGACGTGGATAACGCACGTGCGCGCGGCCGGCGCGTCCCACGATCCTCTGACCAGGGTCATGAGCCTCGTTCGTGTTGGTCAGTTGGGATTCGCGCTTATTGTCAGTTTTTGGGCGTCGCCAGCGATGCCCGCGTTGTCTATCGCCCAGATGGCAGCTACAAAACACCCGTCGCGCGCTATCGGCCGCCGATTGGGGGCTTCGATCGCGGCTTTTGCACGCTGCGCATTGTCGTCCTCGACCTTACCGAGGTTTATCGCCGCTTGCCACCGAAGGTGGGGATCGGGCCCACAGGGCTCCTCCGGAACGAACATCTCTCCGTCCTGGCGTACGAAGAATTTCTCCCGCCCGAAGGCCCAGGGCGTCATGTTTCTTGTAAACGAGTTTTTCGAGTCTGCGTATTATGCTGCCGGCGAGCTTCCCGGTACCTGGTACTACAGCTTCGTCGGGTACCAGCCTCCTCGTGCTGCTCTTGAAGAAACCTCTCGAGTCCTCGGACGACGCGCGTCCTATTGCGATGGGCTGCGTGCGCAAGAGAGCCACTGGCCGCGCTTTCGCGTTACAAATCCGTCAAGATGTTGTTGCCGCATCCAGTTAAGTGCCTGCGTGCCTCGCGGGATCTCTCAGTTCATCCTTGGACTGCGCTCTTTGTTGGAGGAGCTACGTCCCGATTGATTTTGCCGTCATCTCAAGCTCGACGAGGAGAACTGCTTCAACCGCCGCATCGAACGCGATACAGCGATGCTACGCAGCAGGGGGCAAACCTTGCGTCGTCGCTCGGACGACGTGCAGAGGCCGAGTTGACGCCCGTTTTTTTCACCCATAGTAACGTTCTTGACGGCGACTTTGCCCTCCTTCCGTTCAGAGAATGCCAGGGGGCACGCCCACCTTCCCGGCTGTATGCGCGGTGGGTGTCTTCCCCGAGCAGAAGGAGGCATCAGACGACAGTCTCTGCTCGCACGGGGGTTGTGCCCGCTTTTTCTTCTTCGATGACGGCGTCACGTCCTAGGTGGCCCCTCGAGCGAAGCTGTGCTGGCTGGTCTGGCGTATGGTGACGAGATCAAGGTGCGCAACTTTGCGCCTTGGACGACGACAAGTCCTACCTCCACTGCCCGGCCCTTCGGGTCTTGGATTTTTTTCTAAGTTCGACTTTTGAGGAGGTTTCGAGCGAGGCTCAAAGTCGATCGACAACATTCGACTGAAGACGGAGAGATGCCGCCGCCGCCGCGCTAAAATTTAACTCTCGGAAAGGAAGCGCGCCTCGAATTTGAACTGGCGCAATGGCTGGCGAGGCATGAATCACGGGACGACGGGCACCGCGGTCAATACCAGCTGCGGCGAGCCGTCGTTGGCGCTCAGATCGGACCCGCCGACTCAGCGCTGGAACCCGCCGACTCAGCGCTGGACTCGCGGATTTATGGTCAAACGTCTTTGATGGGGACAGACTTTCTCGTGCGGGACCGAGGACACGAACTGGATCTGGGAAAAGGTGGCCCTTCAGCGCGCACGCCGAGAAGCTCTCCTCCCGTAGAAAGGACGGACGGCTAGAGACGCCGAGGATCACCAGCCTCGAGCGCCAAGAGAGTTTGGTTTAGCCCCGAAGAAGATACTACTACGGCTGTTTTACGCAGCAGAGGGCGCCGTCCACCACGAAGCTTCTTGACTGGCGGTTTTTGGCTGTCGCTGCGGCCCAGAGCGAGATGCGATGACCTTCCTGTGATTCTTGCAGTTCTCGGATCCTCGACGATTACGAGGACTAGGTCGCCGGTCGACGCGTCGCAGCCATTCGCGACTATTTTTTTCGGTATATATCGAAGCCTGCCTCGAGAACGTCTCGGCCAACAAGACCTCTCGCGGAGGAGTAAGGGCTCGCCTCGGCCCTCTAGTTTTACGTCGGGATGTTCTCCAACGTGCGTGTCGAAGGCGTCGCGTCAGTTCGTCTAGCGGGACGATCTGGGGCAGATGTCGTCCGCGTTTTGGAACGTCGACCAAACCAGAGGCGCCACCGCCGATGCTCCTGCCACACGAAAGTCAAACCCCTCGCTGCCTGCGCTCCAGGTTTACCTACCGAGACGAAGGAGCTCCTCTTCAAGACGAACAGCACGGGCAAGGTAACACAAAAGGAGCGGAGCTCCTCTTCAAGACGAACAGCACGGGCAAGGTAACACAAAAGGAGCTGAGCTCCTCTTCAAGACGAACTTTCAAAATTTGGCACACATCCCTTCCTTAAACCCCCACAAACCACCCCACCCCGACGACGACGAGGAGAAGGGCAAGCAAGGGTTGAAGGAGTCGTAGTACCGGTAAGTAAGTAAGTAAGTAAAACTGGAGGGCGATGGGTTCTTCTGTGTTTGACTACCTCCTGACGTACGCGATCATTATTTTGCTGGTGATGTTGAGCGGGCTGTTTTCGGGGCTGACGCTCGGACTGTTGGGCCTCGACAAGACGGGGCTCGAGATCGTGATTGGGGGTGGAACGGCGGAGGAGAAGAAGTTCGCGAAAAAGTTAGTTCCGCTTCGCAAGGATGGAAACCGTCTGCTTTGTACTTTGCTTCTCGGAAATGTTCTGGTGAACGCGTGGTTGTCGATATTTCTGGCGACGCTCTTCACGTCGACGGTGGGGCTGGTGCTGTCGACGGCGTTGATCGTGATTTTTGGAGAAATTCTTCCGCAGGCGGTCTGTTCGCGACACGCGTTAAAAATAGGCGCGTCGTTGGTTCCGTTGGTCCGGTTCTTTCTCCTCGCCCTCGCCCCCGTCGCCGTGCCTTTGGGCTGGTGCTTGGATTTGTTGTTGGGCCAGGACGTCGGCACGGTTCACACGCGAACGGAAATTCTTTCGTACATGAGAGTTCACGTGCAGAGAGGCGAACTCGACGACGAGAGCGGCCAAGTGATGCGCGGGGCTTTGGAGATGACGCAAAAACCGATCGTCGATGTGATGACGCCGCTCGAGGACGTGTACATGCTTCCCGAAGGAACGACGTTGTCTTTTAAGGAAATTCGAGAAATTTTCGAGCACGGTTTTTCTCGAGTTCCCGTGTTCCGCGGAGAACGGACGAATATCGTTGGCTTGCTGTTCGTAAAAGATCTGATATTCGTAGATCCGGAGGACGAGACGCCGCTGTCATCTCTGCTCTCAATTTTTGACCGCGGCTTGTTGATCGTCGACGAAACGAACGCTCTAGACGACGTGCTGAGGATCTTCAAGCGCGGCCACGGCCATCTCGCGCTCGTCCGAGCTGCGGCTGCTGCTTCTCTGTCGTCGTCCCCAAAGCTCCTCCCCCAGTTCCTGGATATCGAGGCGAACAACGAGATCGTAGGGATTGTGACTTTGGAAGATATTGTCGAGGAGATCATTGGCGACGAAATCATCGACGAAACCGACGTCTTCGTCGACGTCGACAGGCGCGTCAAAGTTCAAGGTCGAGACAACTTCGATTTTACGAAACTACGACGCCTAGACGCGGAGTTTGTGGACGAGCGCTTGAGTCCCGAAGAAATAAAAGCTGTCACAGCCCATCTTCAAACGAATCTCAAGCTCGTGGACGACGTCGAAGCGCTGGTCCGACGAGCTCGAGTCGTCGACATGCGGAGAGTCTCGAAAACGCTAAATCCAGAAAACATATCGAAAAAGGATTTTATTTATGTCAAAGGAACGCCGGCGACCTTTGCGACTCTCGTTTTGTCGGGAAAATTGTCCGTTTTGGCCGGGAAAGACAATTTTAGGTCCGAAGCCGGACCGTGGTCGGTTCTCGGCGTCGACGCGCTCGTCGAATCTTCGTGTGCCGACGATTCCTCCTCCTTCGTCCCCGACTTCACCGCCTTCATCGCCACCTCCACGATCCGCTGCCTCTTCCTCCAACCTCTCCGTGCCCCCCAATCGGACGACGACGCGTCTTCGTCGTTCAGACGCCGCGCGCCTCGTCGCCTCGAATCTCAAAAGGAGCGTCGGATCGAAATTACCGAGCGTCGCCGCCAGCTCGCGATGGGCGTCTCCCAGCGGAAAAAGAAGCTGGGCAGTGCCGGCGGCTCTTTGTCCTGTCTCCCCATAGCCTCCTCCTCCTCGGCGCCCGCAGTCTCGGCGGCAGTTTCGGAAACCCCCACCAAGCCCGACGACGACCCCCCCCCCCGCGCATAGTACGTTTTACCAACCTTCTGTTTGTTTTTCTTGTGGAGAAGAAGAAGAAGAGTCGGAGCTCGAGCTCTCGCTCTCGCTCGGGGGCCGCTTTGGGAAGGTGCTCCTTCGTTCGATACTTCTTCTTCGGATTTACGTTCAAATTAGTTATTTATCTTCACCGTCCGAACACGACCACCAACGAGAAGACGAGGTCGCTGGCGAGCCAGAGGAGAACGTCCGTGGACGTCGTGGTGGCCGTTCGCGCCACCCACAAAACGATCGTCGTCCTCACCACCGCGATCAACAACAACACCAGTTACTGATTCTACACCCGATTCGAAATCACGTCGAATGTGACGGTCACACAACTTGGGGCACTTCGCCCCATACTGCTCCTGCCCATTCCGTTCCCAACGCCAACACACTCTCGACGCGACCAGCATCAAAATCTTCACGTGTATGGATGGATGGACCATCGCCGTATTATGTATGGTACGCCACCACGCGCGCCCTTCCTTGCTCTTCCCGCATGGGCAGTCCACCATCGGTTCTGTGAGGAAGCTATGACACTTACCCCTGCACCACGTCCCCATTATATATAGTTCTCACATCCCCATTTCAGTTCTCTCGCATCGTACCAGGTGCTCGTTCACGATCGAGCCTCTGCTTGACTTCGTGGCGACTCCTCCTCATCGGCTTCAGTTTTTTGCTCCGTGTTCGGTTCGTTTTGTCGTCTATCATGTCCTCGATCGAAATTCAAGCTAGCAAGCTTTCGCAAAAAAAAAAACTTGATGCCTTCAGCGGTGAGCGACATTATTTTTTTTTTCCCACCAACCATGGCCACGTCGTCGTCTTGAGAACATGATCATCACTCATTTTTTTTTTTTTCCCACCACCAATGGACACGTCGTCTTGAGAACATGATCATCACTCACTACCGGCGATCACATTATCTCGACCAACGATTGGCTTGGACTAGCATCTCAGCATCTCGCTGCTCTGCAGAAGCATCTCGCTGCTCTGAAGAAGACTTTCGCGTCAAGCAACAACAACGTTGATATCCATGAAAACCGCGACATGAACTTCACGCGAACAACATGACAACCGCGACACGAACTTCACGCGACTTTCCAAAGCGCATCACGAATGTCTACATGGGCCGTGGGGATCGCGTAGCGAACTTCCTCAACAAGTTCATCATCATCATCATCGGAGTATACGAGTTGCTCGGCATTGTACCAATCACCGGAGTATACAAGTTGCTCGGCATTGTACCTGATCCGACGCACCCTCGAGTGTGTCCTCGCATTTGACTCTACGTGCATCGTGCTTCAAGACTTACTGGCTTTGTTTTATCGTGGTCTCGCGTTTCGTACCGATGAATGTGGTCGTACCCTTGAGAAGTTCAACAACAACCAATTTCGATGGCATGCACACCCACTTCCGCCGCGCTATCCGCCGCGTCGTCGGCCACGACTTCCGACTCTTTTCCAACTGACCTACCCTATACGCTCCCC
This sequence comes from Chrysophaeum taylorii, assembly GCA_029834535.1. Taxonomy (NCBI): domain Eukaryota; class Pelagophyceae; order Pelagomonadales; family Pelagomonadaceae; genus Chrysophaeum; species Chrysophaeum taylorii. Next base: position 4,764 of record JAQMWT010000600.1, on the reverse strand, counting down.
TTTCCCACCAACCTGGCTCTACTCGATTCCGACGCACTACCCGATGTCCTTTTGGCGGCTGCTGCAAGGATCATCACTTTAAGGGGGACTGCCCCAAGTTTCAAAGTTCCTAGCTATTCCACGACAACGCCCTACCCACCATCGCCGTTGCGCGTCCACGACGACCGCCCGTGGCCGCGCTCTGGCCATCGCCGACGGAGACGAAGACCTCCCCGCTCGCCTCTACGGCGAAGCCCGCTTCCGCGGCCACGCCTCGCTCTTCCCGCAGCGGCCGTCCTCGCCGCGAGAACCTCTGGACCCTCGACCGCGACTCGGCGGCGCGCTCGACGCGTCTGCCAGCGCTTCGATACGATGCGTGCCCCGCGTGGCTTTTCGAACGCGCGGTTCTCACGCCCAAGAACTCGAACGTCCACCATTACAACGCCGAGATGACCGCGACCTTCCCCGGCTCCACCGTCCACACCTTCCACTCGGCCAACGAAGTCGCATACGAGGACGACCCCGTCCTCTACCCACACGCTCCTGGTCCCCCGCTTCACGTTTACGACCACCGCGCAACACTTCCAATGACTCCAACAACACCCAACAACACCCAACAACTGTTACAACACCAACCCACCAAAACCACCAGTAACACTACCTTTTCTGCTCCTATGCCTACTCCAACCTTGACTGATTCTAGTTCCACTCCGCCGCTTCCAACCTTGACTGATTCTAGTTTCACTCCGCCGCTTTTCTTAATACCACCACCTATTACACCTTTCTGCCAATCAAGATAATTCCAAGTCAGCGTGTGTACCGCCGAATGTCTGATGCAAGCACATAAACAACCCCATCCCACGGAAGCCCCTCGTTTTTTGTTTTTAGCTCCCATTGCACAGGCGCCTCGTTCTGTATTTTCCGCTATTCGTTGCTCCACCCCTCGTCCTGTATTTTCCCCTCGTCGTTGCTCCCCTCCTCGTTCTGTATTTCGCCTATTCGTTGCTCCACTCCCCGTTCTGCATTTTCAGCTATTCGTTGATCCACTCCCCGTTGTGCATTTTCACCTATTCGTTGATCCACTCCTCGTTGTGCTTGTCGGTTTTGGTAAAACCAGCGAATCACGTTCCATCGCGCATTTCACCTGCCACAACTAAGCTGTGCCTGTCAATTTTTCGCGTGCGCAGTTTTCGTGCTTCCTATGTGGTTGGATCGCTCATCTTCGGGATCCTGGACAGACGCTTCTTTGCTGTGTGATTTGTGGTTCTCCTTCACGCACTTTTTCGCCGCTTTTTTGACCTTTAAAATTCGGTTTTGCTATCGACGTGAATTCCGTGCTCAGCACCCGCGACGCTATCTGCAATGTTCTTACGTGCCACTGCGACGCTATCTGCAAGCTATCTGCAACGTTCTTACGTGCCACAACTGTTTTGCCACTGTCGCCAACTTCTACCGCAGCCTATTCGAGTATGACGAGCGAAGCTCGCCGCTTGCTCCTCCAACGTTGGCCCATATGGCAATTTCGTTCTTGCGAATGCGAAAACGGGCCACTTTCTTATCTGTCACAGCAGGCTGGCATACAGCAGCCTGGTCTACCTGTGTTCGTTCCTTACACCGCAGGCGCGTCCGAAGTCTTCCATTTTCGCGTACAGGGCGCGGTCGTGCCCATGGCAACTTGCTCGCACCACAACAACCAAACACCCACGTTCGTATCAAACCTGCTTACGCCTGTTTTTGCTTCTGTCGACTCCAACCATCGTCATAACCTGGTCACCATGCACCATGCAACCTATCTGCCCAAAGGCAACGTTCTCATCAGACGTCTGGTACACCGCCATCATATGTACCAGCCTGTGTTTCCGCTATCTTTGCCCCGCTGCGACAATCGTCTAACGCACGTCATCATATGCACTTTTGTCGCTATTGTTCTTCAGACCTCGATTTTGCTGACAGTTTCACTTACCCGATTTCCTGCAATGTCAACCACCGAAGGAACTTCAACGTTGTTCTGACTTTCTCGAATCACGCTTCCAAGCTCTCGTCTATTGTTCCCCCATTGTCCGCTGTTCTTCCGCTGTTGCCCCCTTGTCCGCTGTTGCCCCCTTGCCCCTGTGTTTGATGAGAATGCGCCGGTTTCACTGGGACTGATCACCCCATCACGTGAACCGACCATTCTACGAGCTCGAGAGAAAAGTACAAAAGAGCACCAAAGAGAGAAAACAACAGAAAGTGCAAAACAAAGTCGCGCCAAACGGAGCCGACCGCGCAAAGTCGACCAACGCGCGTTACAACAACCAACAAACTTTTTTTTACGGGCCATTCTGTTTCATCCTGTCACAATGTTGATACGGGCCATTCTGATGTTGATACGGGCCATTCTGATGTCGATACGGGCCATTCTGTTTCCTCCTGTCACGATGTTGATTCTGTTTCCTCTGTCGCTTCTGTTTCCCCCTGTAACTCTTTGTATGTCTCTTCTGTTAGCTTTCGTTTGTTAGTTCATTAGGTCTTCCTTCCCCTTTGTTTAGCTAACACCCTTGTTGATCCTCATGCACACGTTTATTACTCTGCTTCCGAAGAACTGTCGCAATATTCCGACCTTGACGGATACACTATCACTTCCGCCCATCTACGTGAAGCTTTAGCTCCGACCAATCCTGAGCGTCCTGGCTGGTTGCAAGCCATCGCTAAAGAATACTGCTCTCTTGGTCAGCTTGGTTGCTGGGATGTTATGCGCCTTCCTTCGGCGTTTTCTGGCAACATTTGTACCCTCAAGTGGATCCTCCGCAAGAAGTATGACTCTGGCCGCTTCAAATCGTACAAGGCTCGCCTCGTCCGCGGTTACACCCAGGTTCACGGCATTGCTTACCACGACACGTGCCGTCTTGTAGATGTCGTCTCTGCTTTCATACAAGCCCCTGTCTGGCGTTGCTGTTCATGACTGGGATTTGCATAAGTTGGATGTCAACTCCGCTTTTATCCAAGCTCTCATTGACGAAGACATCTATGTCTGGCCACCCGAAGGCTATGCTCCTCGCCAACCCACCGATGGTTCCAAAATCGTTTACAAGCTCCGTCGCTCTTGGTATGGTTGCAAACAAGCTTGTCGCAATTGGTGGCTTTATTTGGAACGCTTCCTTCTCAATGATTGTGGCTTCGTCCGCGGATCTGGTGACACTTGCCATTACAAGCTCGTGCTCAATTCTACCGTGGTCCTCCGTCTCGTTTTAGTCGTTGATGATCTTCTTGTGGCGCACCCTCGTCATTGCATTGGCCATTACCAAGCCTTTTTCCTCCATATCCGCGCTTTCACTGACGTCAATGAACTTGATCTCACCTCTTACGTTGGCTTTTGAAGCTGAATTGCTCGCTCTTTACGCCGCTACTGCTGAGCTCTATTGGCTTCTCCAACTTTTTGATGACTTTGATCTCCCTCGTCACACGGTACCAATGTATGTCGATAATAGCACCACCGTCACCCAAGTCCGTCTCCAATGTCTCCCGCGGCGCACCCGCCATATTGATATTCGCTTTTACCGCCGAATATCATCGCAACCACACCATTGACCTCCAACATAGCGATATCTTCACCCGCAGTACGGAAGCTCCTTCCTTCCTCCGGCTTCGTGCTCGGTACCTCACCTCGCGACTTCGCCCTGATATCTCCTGTCTCTTTCTGCCACACTGCCTCTCCTGACGTCTTCCTTCAAGCTTCTCCTCTGTGAGCGTCTCACTTACCCCTTTTCCTTCTTCCTTTTCTTTCTTTTCCAGCACCTGTGTGAGGAAGCTATGACACTTACCCCTGCACCACGTCCCCATTATAGTTCTCTCATCCCCATTTCAGTTCTCACAGGTTCGACCATTTTGTTCAACCTAGTATTCCTCCTCAAACTCCAAAACAGTTTTGTATACTTACCCTCATCTGCTAAATTCAACGACCCTTTCCTCATGAGGCTGCTAACCCTTCTTCTCTTTTTTGATTTAAAATGCGCAAAACTCTAATTACGACGTCCGATTTTCCCCCATCATCATCAGAGCAACACGTGAATGAAGCCAACATGCAACCTCTTCTTCTGTCTGGATGGCTCCACTTCTGTGGCTGTTGTTCCTGCTCAATCCATGATCTGTACCATGAATCTACGCCACTGGTCCATCTCAGTCTTCAGTTAAACTGGCACCTTGAAGAAACTTCTATATTGCCACGGGTCTGTCCTTTGCATCTATTCGTTGGAGCACTGCGACGTTGCTTCTTGAACTTCCTCGACCTCATTTTGTTGTTCCAGATACATCTAGGATTATTATTATCATAGCAAGGGCTATGATCATCAAAGCCCTTGGATATCGTGCCTTCACTGATTCTTCAATAATATATCTTTGTGCGGTTAACTAACCAGCTCAGCATCATCATCATCATCATCAAGCTTATATGACCGATCATGCTATAGCCCCTTTTTCTTCAATCGTGCCCCGCTGTTGGTCCGCGTCGACGACTCAGACATATCCTGCACTGTCGTATCAACTCGCAGCTCGTGCAAATGTGTGCAGGATGTCGACTTCACCACTGGACCATTATCGACCTTTTGTCCAGGTTGCACTTTTGGCAAGACGATTCAACTTTCCCCAACTTCAACACTACGCGCACTCGCGCTCCGCGTCCATTTCTTCAACTAGTACGACGTGCTGATATCCTTGAATTTTTTCGTACGATACATCTAGATACGGCAATTACAAGCAGGGTCATGTTTTCTAGTGTGATTGCACTTATCTCAGAACGCTCTGGTGATT